>SEMN01000189.1:0-77500 GCA_005408345.1 Macquaria australasica | reverse complement strand
GTTTGCACCTGCCTGTTGTTACTGTAATTCTTGTGTTTTCTGCAAGAGCTTAACACACTTTTATCTTATTGAAAGAAAAAACAATAACAGGGACAATCCTCTCAACATGAAACAATACTTCGTCACCATTCTCAGGTCGACTAAATACTGTTCCAAAGGAATACGTTGCACAACATTTTCCACTTCAGGTCTGTCTTCCTCTGTCTCTATGATATCTACAAAAGCCATGGTAACAACGTTGCCATGACCACCTTAAAACCACTGGCAACAGAGTACATATTGGGAAAGTAATGTCAGAAAATGATGCTAAAGATTTCTTTCCGAGGACACAGTGTGACTGATAATTTAAAATGTCATTTTTAGACTTTGTTTAGGCAGAAACAGGTAAAAAAGATATTGCAGCACATCCACTTACACACACACACACACACACGACATACAAAAACATATGCACAAACATACAACACACCCTGACAGACCGTCTGCTAAAAAGTAGAGATAAATTATAGATCATGTTCCTGCTCAGAGCTTGTGCCTCTGCCAGACAGAGTTTCGGGGCTGAAATGCTGAGGCAGTGTTTCAGTGTCTCATCTCAGTCAAAAGTGAGAAGAAATTGTCACAGATGACATATAGATCGACCTTAAACATTTACCCTGGCACGCCAGGGTTTCTGGGTAAAGTTGCTTTTCTAACTAACTAAGTTAGCAGCTATGGAAATATTGCTAGAAGTTTCCTGAGTAGGCAGTAGTAGTAGTAGGCATATAATCAATTTGTTAAAACAATGTCGTAACACATAATACCATATGCAGTGTATTTTACATTGAAGACATACTGTACAGTGCTGCATAGTACTTACCTTCTGTGATGTGTGTGACAGACTTGCAAGTGAGCAAGTGATAAGTGCTTTTTTTTTTCTAACATGAAAATAGCCAGCCAGTAGGTTTTTCAGCCCACAGGTTTTTCTCCATCTTGTGCGCTTTCAGGTGTTAAAATATACATTAGGGAAAAGTTCAGCATTTCAGAGTCCAAAGTAGAGATTTTGTTTTGTACATTTATTGTGACTTGAAAAAAATCTCCATAAAAGATTTCTTTTTTAGGTTTACTTTTTCTTTGTAGCCCACAGGTTCTGGCAGAGTTTTGAAGAACTTTGGGCTCTTTCACCATAAATTTGAAGCAGGTGCTTCAGGAGATCAGGTGTCATGTCATTTGGAGTTGTTTTGGACCTGTACGCATTTTACCTTTGTCGCTTTACTTTATGTTCTTTCACTTGATAAAGAAATGGGCATAGCTCCTGGTAGAGAAAGTACAACGTCCTGCCATTTCTCATCCTAACTAGTTCAGTGTGAGAGGACAATGCCTAACTGTTACAATAACAAATCACTCAATGACGGTGGGTTTTCATTTTTGGGAAATTCATCTTTGATCTATCTATTACGCGAGGTTGAGGAGGGTAATTATATATTTTACTGCGAAAACTATACTATTTCTGTTTAATTCTGTTACTGAAACAGAAATATTTGCTTAATTATTTGCTAAACTGATCTTTACAGAGAAAACTAATAAATACAGTGGATTGTTCTTGCTGACTATATTTTTCTATGAAAACCTTTGCCCTCATCTGTGAATTATTATACTGCTTAGTCTGGTACTTTTTAATTAAATCCCACCATCCTTATCCAAATGTGTCTCTCCTTAAGGGCATTGTATTTGTTTTTGAATAAACCCTTGTTCTCCATCCCTTGGTGTAACTTCTTAGTCATAAAGTTATGTGTCTATTAGGGAGGGTAGGGGGTGTGGGGTGGCTTATTCCTCCTCCAGTACATCATTAACTTTTGCTGCAGAAAAAAGAGAAGAAGAAAAGAACAATGAGTGAAAAGAGCTGTGACAGTATAGGTGGTAGTTAGCTGGAAACACACTCCAGTATTCAAGATTAGATTGGATTACATTTATTTAAACACATTATTTGACAATAAAAAAAGAAGACATTTCTTTTCTGCAGCAACATCAGGACAAATTGCAGATGGATCAAAAACAAGTGACAAGGATAAAAGAGTACACAGAGATAAAAAACAACAACAAAAAAACAACAGAGACAATAAAGGTTATTACTCCTGAAAACACTATATATTTATATAAACTCTCTATATATCAAGCTGGATTATATTTTCTCCACACAACAACCACATTTTGTCACTGGATACTCTTATCCACCAAAAAAAACAAAAAGGGCTATAAAAACATCTTTGCACTTGGGGGTCTTCAGTGATTTCAATGACACATGAAGACAATAACGTAGTAGATACAGTAGCTCCCCCTTTGCTTCTTGTAGCAAAGGGACAATGACTGAAAGAAACCAGAGAGGTCAAATGACAGCAGCCTAATACGATCTCTTCGTCTCTATTTTCTAGTGGCAGAGAGGGAATTACTGATAGAAAACAGAGAAGACGCATAATGGTAACTTAATAACAGTCCCTCCTTCTGTGCCTGTCTCTCTACAGTACCTCTGCCTATGTGTGTGTGTGTGTGTGTGTGTGGGGAGGGGGGGGTTAGAGCAGCTCTCTAAGCTGCTGACTCTGCAGAGCTTTACATTGACCAATGTTCTAATTATAGACCACACGTGAAATTGTTTGACTGGTATGTGATTGTGTGTGTCCTGTCCTGCGTACCTTTCTAGTCCCCGGAGAGTTTAAAAAAGTGCATGTGTGTGTGCAGGTCATCCATGCACATATAGGCTTTGTGTGTATGCATGCTTTCCTCTATAAGCTTACATGTGTATATGTCTGCATCTGGCTGTTTCTGTACATGCGTCTCGGCGGATACATGTGAGTCACTTTGGGCCAGAGCATTTTATTTATTTATTTATTGCTAATCCCCGTCTCTGGCCAAAAATACAGACTGAATCGTCTTTATCCATGGCACTTTTGGGAGGAGAGGAAGAAAGGAGGAGGGGAGGGACACGAGAAGGGGGAGAAAAGGGGGAGTGATGTGAAGAGACTGAAAGGAACCGGGAGACAGAAGGGAGAGCGGGGAGGAAGTAGGACTCAAGGGGGTCATTTAGGTGAATGCAGAGGGAGAGGTGAGAAAAAAGTGAGAAGAGAGCGAGTGATGCACACAGAGGGAGGAGAGTGGGAAGAAGAAGAAGCAGCAGCACTGAGGAATATAGGGAGAGCGGCTGAGGTGTTCAGGCTGGGATATGCTTCAAACAAACCAGTCTGTACAAAGTCTCTTCCGACCATGTCTAAAGGCAAAAGTGTTGGTGTAGCTGTTTCGAATGGCCACACTCAAAGGTGGGGCGAACAAACCTGCCATCGTAGAGAGAGGCAGGATGCGATAATTATTCAAATAGGGATAACACTGCACACTTTCGTACAGTAATCTCCTCAAAGGCAGTCACTGTGTTGCACTTGTGGTTCTACACACAAAAAGCAAAGTAAGTTCAAATCGCATATACTTTCTCACCTCCTCCAAGCACAGCCAGATCGCTGTGTGAAGTGGGCGTGCTTGTCGGATTGTCGGTTTCGGAAAGTAACAGAAATTGTCATAAAGGTGTTTGGGGAGGAGGTTTCAGATGACATTCGATGATGGGAAAAGAACTTACTTTGAAGCATACTGACTGATAGAGGCGAGTCCAATACAAGTAGAGGCAATGTAAAGATGCACAATGTATGCGAACAGATGTGCATCCGCCATGGGCGAGACAAACTAAGACAAAAATTTCAATTTGAGCAAAAGTTCTTGTTATTACTCTCTTGCTGAAAAATGTACAGAAACAAGAGGAAAGAGAAAGTGGAGGCAAATAACAGAAAGAACTCGAGTTCAGCTGAAACACCGCCTGTTTGTACGAATGAATACAGACTGCAAAAACGCAAATAACGCGAGGCAGATATTTGCTTCAGTCTGAACACACCTATAGGAGGGAGAGGAAAGAGGCAGCAGAAATAGTGGAAGATGAAGAAAAAACAGAAGGGCCTCGTGCAAAGGAAAACTGTCACGAGTGAAAGTTGGAATAGCGAAGAGCACAAGTGGACCTCCCCTCTCTATGGAAACAGGGTTGGAGCTCACTGAGTGCAGCCCATTGTTGGAAAAAAGAAAACTTTCAAATAGTTGAGAGGGGAAATGGGAGAATGGATGGAATTGTGCATGAAGGCAGAGAGAGATGAAGGAGTAAAAGAAACAGGGAGGGAAAGGAGAGAAGACAGGAGAAAGGGACAGCCAAAGTGGGAGGCTGAAGGAAGAGAGAGATATAAAAAAAAGACACAATGTAAGGATTTGGGGAGAGAGGAGGGTGAGAAAGTTTGAAAGAGACGGAGAGAGGGAGAGGAGGAGAGAGGGCTGGAAAGTCAGAGAGAAAAAGGGAGGTGGAGAGAGAATCAGGCCATTCATCCATGCCTCTGGAGACGGACGCAGTCTGAATTCAGGATAACTCATTCAAAACGCCAACTCCACTTTGTCCCACAGCACCTCTGTCAGTCTCTGCTATAGTTACCAAGTGGCTGGGACCCATCAAGAATACCTTAACACCATGACTGACAGCAATTTGGAGTATGTGACACGCACACACTCTCCTGCACACACACACACACACACACACACACACACACACACACACACACACACTGCGGGTTCCTCATGTGATGTTGTTAAAGTTTTTGGGGCAATAAACATGATCAGAGCAACACCCTGGAAAGCCATGTTCATTGCTAATGTGTAAGCTAACGGGGATTCTGATGATAAATAATATACACGTGTGCACGTATGCATGCATACACAGGACACGCACAAACACACTCAGCATGCCCGGGGAAACATGCTGGAGTGTTGTCAGAAACCCCACAATCTCCTTTCTCTGGCACCAGAGAGTTTCCTTAACCCTGTCAGATAATTGGTCTCCAGGGATACAACGCTGCTTAAAGCTAAAAGTTAAACCTTAATAAGGCTGTAAACACACACACACACACGCTCAAACATGAGAATAAATGTTACAGACGTATGCAAGATTGAGGCATGCAAGATACAAGCACGCGCACACATAAACAGGGATAGAAATCATTTAAATCTGTGTTCTTTGAACAAACATGAAAGGTGATAAATGCCAGAGCAATAAAGAAACAAGTCAATCAATTCCGCTGCCTTTGCATTTTGGCCTCTCAGGCAACAACAGCAGTGCAAACACAGGCACACTGTCCTGGTTATGCTGTGATTTCACCCAGGCACGAATGTTTTCTTCATTCTTTTCTCCACTATTCGCTTTGCAGTTTCATGTTTTAGAAACAGCAGCACATCCCAAAGGTGTTTTGACCAAGCTCACTGCGCGTGTGTCTCCATGCGTGTGTGCGTGTCTGTGTGTGTCTATAAGTGTAAGTCTGTGTGACCTTGTCAGGAGCGTTCCTATTTAATCATCTCGGGGAAATCTCAAACATTCCTTTAAAATTGAACATGAAAGGTAACCTTCTCTATTTTTACTCGCTGTCTCTCTGCAGAGAACCAGGGAATTATCTTTTTCACTCTGCCTCGGATCTGTGGAAGGCGCTTGAATAGGATGGAGAGAGAAGGAGAAAGGAAGAGAAAATGACACACACACACACACACACAGAGGAAGATGGGGACAGAGAAAAGTGAGAGTGAGTGGGTAGACAGAGGGGGAAAGAGTGACTGAAAGAGGAAGAGTGACAGCCAGACAGGAAGTAAGTTAGAGAGAGAAAGTGAGGCACAAAAGAGGTAGAACGATGCGCCGGGGGAAGAGGGGCTGCTGGTAAAGCACTGAAGCAAGACAAATATTTGGTATAATGCAGAATGCTCCAGTCCTGAAGTGCAGAATAAGATGTCCGTTTAACAAGGTGCAGACAGAAGATGCTATAATGAGGTAGTGGTTCATTGTCGCAAACGGAGAAACTCCATTTGAAGTAAGTTGGAGATCTGGAGGTGCAGCTCAACCTGCCAGTTGCTAGACAGTGGTTTAATGACAACTTATCATTGTGATATGCTGGTTTCCACAGATGGATGTTACCAACCCTTTCACGTTCGCATCCACACCCTCCTAAGGTGTGTGTGAACACTATGCTATGCACACGTATTAACCGCGGTCCCCCTCATCAGGCACACTCTTTACGTCTATCAGGGTCTCTTTCTTTTTCTTGCTCTCTGTCAGCAGCGAGGGCAGCCGGTTAAATGGTGTTGGCTGAGCCTGAGGCGGGAGCAGGGAGACCTCACGTTTGGTTGGGCTGAAATATTTAAGGAAGCCATCCAAAGCCTGCTTCACTTGGTCAGTACCCAGTGGGTCCATCCCATCAGAGACCAATTACAACAACTGCTGAGCCACGGATGAAAGGCTTGATCAAAGGAAGCATATAGAGGAAACACAAGATATAGAGTGTGCACATACACGGACACATATGACACATGCGTGCACATGAACATATGTACAGCAGGCACACACTCGACCAACTATGCACACATACACACTCATGCACATTTTTTCCTTTTTCTGTTCTTCTATTTCTATTGTCATCTCTTTCACCAGCTCTGTCTGTGTGTCTCCTGATCCTTATTTCTCTGTTTCTTAACAAACACAATAATCCTTCTGTCTTTTACAGTTCCACCAAATCCCAAAGGCTTCACAGTAACACTCATAGAGACCCACATACCAAATGTTCCGTTCCCAAACAATATTTACCAAAAAAGTGTCTTCCATGAATACAGAATTAACCAAGGACAGTGAGAGGTGAGCGGGTGCGCATTCACAGGCACGCACACACACGGTCTGTCCATTGGTGACTCACTATGTCTGCGGCACACACTCACATGCACATTATCTTCTCATTGTGACATGCCGACACACACACACGCACATGCCAGTAGAGCATAAATCATTCATAATGATCATTAAAAGGAGAGAGAGGGGGCATAGGTAGGTGGAATAAATCGCTTCTCTAGCCCCCTCCCTTAGTCACAGTGATGTGAACTGACAGGCCACCAGATAAGGAGCAATTACCCAGAGTCATCTGGGCCAGGGAGCATACGGCACGGACACACACTCGCACACAGGCAGGTATACACGTACACATGCATGCAGGCAAATGGAGACAAACACACACACTCAGAAACTGTGACACACTGCAACACACTCACATGCAGATAGACTGACGCGTATAAACACACACTTGACACAGATGATCTCTCTCACTCACACGCAGTACACTTACCTTGATTTATTCCTCTTTTTCTCCCTGGCTAGAGGGGGAAAGGTTCAGTATCTCTCTGTCTTCCTTTTTGTAAGCCCCAGGGAGAAAAGGCACTTAAGATAACATAGACACGACACATGTTGAAGCGGGGCTGCTGCTGAGACATACGGAAACAGAGGCGAGGGGAACAAGAGAGCACTATTCAAACACAAGATAAAATACCTCTTCTTGACTGGCAAATGACGAGCCCAGAGGCTGGGACTGGATTGGGACAGTTTAGCACTCACTGTATTTACATTGTAGCTCCCAGTGTTTTGCAATAAGGAATTTCCTATTAATGGGGAATCCCCTGTATTGTGTCATTCAAAGCAATTTCCACTTTTTCAAATGTCTGCGACAAACGCGAGGAAAAAAAAACCTCCAAGGTAATAAGTAATTTTACTGTGGTTGATGCCAATTGACCTCTATTTCAATTTAGTGAGGGTGTGCATTTATGTAATATCCGTTCAGATCCTTTTCAGATAAATATTTTCAGATCAACATGTTTAAATGCTCGGCACAATGAAATATAATAGCATAATATCTATGTCTAATTTTAGGCAGTCCACTGTGTTATCAGTTTATACTTGGCAGACTAAACAGAGAGTGATTTAACTGCAACCTTAGGGAGTATATGGAGTGGCTGCACTGTGGATGTATGCTGAAAGACTAAACAAGCCAAGGCATTGTTGTACTCATGTGTGAGGAGAACAGCCTGTTTGTTTTTAGAGGCTTAGCCAAGACCCCATCCTTTTTGCAGTCTTACCAACCTGACAGATTTTTTTTTTCATTCTGCACAGGAATGCCATGATCTCATAAACACTTTTATGGTTAATTCATTTTATTTAAGAAACAACTTTTATATTTCACCACAGGAATGTGCTATGGAATGATACTGGTTGTTGTCTCAAAGAAGGAGAATTGGAGAGCACTGATGTCATTACAAAAGGGACAACCGGTATGGATGTCCTAGACCTTGTGCACAGAGGATGCCAGAGTTAATCTCACACAGTGTGATTAATTACAGCTAAATTATTTTCCTAAATTCTGTGTGAGGCTCATTAAATGAAGCCTCGGAGCTTTGGAACATCTGCAGTAGCTGTGAAAGAGTCGATCACTGAAAGAGAAGCAGTTAACAAATAAAATGCAAGCATCCACAAAAGAGAGAGAAAACATGCTGTAAGGTAAACAAAATATCAGAATATCAAATATACAAGTACATATAAACCTAATAATAATGGTCAAAATTTTGCAAAGAAAGTCACTCATATATATATATATATATATATTTATGTCTGAAAACATATCACACAATATGCTACTGTCAGCATTGGGTAAGCTGGCCTATTTGTTAGAAATTAGCAGATTTGATATCTGCAACATACTGTATGTTCTGGCAGTGTGTCCTTAATAAAGATACTAAATCTCTCCCTGTACACTTCAAGGTCCAACAAGCACTGACTCAGAAAATGTAACAATTTCAGTGAATTCCCATTACAAGTTTTATTTTACTGTCATTCATCAGTTCATAATAATGATCCTACCGGGGGTAGATAAAACAACAAAAACACTTTAAAAAGGGACTTAACCTGACATAGCTTAATCACAACTGCAAACAATGTTACACAGGGGGGGTCATATTAGGTTGAGTTGCAATTAGCAGCAATTTGCCAGCTGTGAGGTTTAGAGGCAACATCAGAGAATTAATAGGCTCAAAAGTGCCCAACTTTGTTCCCAAATTAAATATAGAAAGGATATAAATGAAATTAAACTCCAACTCAGCTCAAACTTTGAATGAACTCAAACTTAAAACTCAACTCTTCAGATGTTACTGAAATAGAGGACGCAGCTGTCATCTGTGCTGGTGGTTGGAGGTTGCTGTTGGGGCCGCTAGGAGAACTACATAAAAGACAGCGTCAATATATAACAAAGAAAGTCAATATTCTCTTGACAGCATTCAACTCTGTATGCAGAGAAAGTCAAGTAAGCAAAAAGCAGATTTGTTTTTAAGTTGTTTATCCTCAATTTGATGTCAGAAATGAACATATTTATGAGTGTCATTTCTTTCTTTCTTTTTTGTTAACCTCTCTACTGTTCTCCTTCCCTTACCTTTATTCTCCCACCTCATTTCCTTCTGGAGGGTTCAAAACATGTACCAGACCATGTGAATGCCCAGCGTGCACTGACACGATGCAGTGTTGCTGTTGAAGCGATGCTGTGGAGATGATGTAGCCTCCGGGCCACACATACACGTCAGGCCAGGGTTGAGAACAGTAAATAGCAACGCTATTATTTAACAGACTGCAGAGTCAAACGCCACTGCAATGTGTGACCTTTACATTGCTGGTGGGCTAATACAGAAATGAAGAGCGAGCAAGAGAGGTAGAGGAAAGAAATTAGGGAAGCAGACACACCCAGATGAACACATGCACACGCACTTATATTTGCGTTCATATTTTAAATTAAGCATTCATGCATGAGGATCTAATGTTGTTATTAGTGATGCAGAAGACACTCACACGCACAGCCACGCACACTTGCTGACTGTTCTGGTTACACTATGTTAGCACCATACACAAACGGGGGTGTGTGATTGCATGTGTGTGCGTGTGGTAAATCAGGCAATTCTGCAGTGAAAGTGACTGTCAGACCAGACTATTGCAGGGATGTGCTGATAGAGAGGTTTTAGAGCGGCAGACTACTGCCTAAGGCCTAGAGGAACTCAGAAAACGAGGAAGGGGGGGTGGGGGTGGGGTGCAAACAGTGGAAAGGAGGAGAAGCAACAGAGATAAAGAAAACAGGAATGCGGCAGAAAATAAACAAGGTTATAGAAATAGGGAGGGAGGCAACAAGCAAGGGATTTGAGTGAGGTGGGAACCAAGGTCAAGCCAGTGAAGCAGAGAGAGGAAAAGAGAGAGAAAGATGAGAAAGGAGGGACAGAGAGAACAAGTGTCAATGAAAGAGAGAGAAGAAGGAAAGGAGGGAGGGCTGGGGGTGGGGGTGGGGGAGGGTGGAGAGTGAGACCTTTGCATGATAATTCGTTCATTAGGAAAGACCTTGACCGAGAATTTTCTCTCTACATCCTGATCTCCTGATCTCCTGACTCCGCTCCTCCTCTTTCCTCCTTTTCTCCTTCCCTGCCCCCTCCACCCAGCCCTCCTCCCGTAACCCCCCCACAACCCACTCTGCTTAGTTTTCTCTTTTTCTCCCTCTCAACGTCACCGTTCTCTCATTATAGAATCCCTACTCAGCAAGTCTAAGACATAGAGGCATGGTGAGAGAGCAGGAGAAAGAGAGAGATAGATAGTGAGAGAGGGAGGGAGAGAGACTATGACAGGCTACCATCATGTGACTTCTTTCTATTCTGCCTTTCACCTTCTTCTACAAGCATACTGTGCATTCACATCAAGTATCCCCTTCTCAACTGCCAGTCTCAAGTGCCCTAAGCTTAAATGAGATAAATAAATCCTTTCAAAGGAAAACGAGAGAAGGGGGAAAAAGTGATTTTTTAACAGGCATGCACTTTGGCAAACAAATGTGAAATCAATAAGGAGTGCCCTTAGACACATAAAATGTGCCCGCTGCATACAAAAAACAGCAAGGGGATCTCTAGGCTCAAAGTGAAAAAAAAATTCTTTGAGTGAATAATTTACTTAAAGCAAGAAACTGATGACAACAGATCTCTTAAGAGATACAGTAGATGGCTCAAACTTCGTGGTTTATTTAAAGCAAGTAAGTTGTAAGGAAGAGGGTGTCACACGCAGCAGTTACAAGGAAAGTTGGGCTTCACAATTCTGCCCCGTTTTATAAGTACGAGGTGCACATGTAAGTGAGGAATAGCAGAGGAAAAGATTTTATAGGTTTTAAATACCAACTTCCATCTGATGCTGATGGCAGGAGAGTGAAAATAAAGTCACATCTTGTAAAAATGCTACAGTGCTACAACAAGACAAATAATAAATAAACCACTCAAAAATTCACCATTCGCTCCTACATACCCCCACACAAACATCAACCACATAACTTTGACTACATAAAATCTACAATGCCAGTAGTCATTACAAGCACAGTAGATAAATATACACAACAACAACAACAATCTTCAAACATTATGAAATGTTTAATCTCAAATCATCTCAGAATGAACAGACCATGTATTCTACACTACACCAAAAGAAAGCAATGCACTGAATAATGGGTCCCACTATGACGTAAGGCAAGAGTCACGTGACCACCTGGGCGGCACAGTACATTGGAAGGCTACCATTTGGTAGCTTTGCTTGTTAAGCTACATGTAATGTAAATATTGTACTGTATTCAGTCGACAATACAACTGTCCTTGAAAGTTAAAAATAGCTGAAAACTTTCTGCTTTTCATGGCAAATTGGAATGTGATTGAATGTTGCTGTGCTGACAGTGCTATTTGCAGAGTTGCAATGGCTGGCAGTAGAGTAAGTGGTAGTGGAATATTTTCCATTGTTCAGTATGAAATTGTTTGGCTGATATCTTTGTGCACCAGAGCCATGGGTAGCATAGAGGTGCAAAGAAGCATTGGGAAAATTGAATGGGTAAAACAAACAGACAAAGCCCAGACAATGGCATGTATGCAACACCACAGGTGTCACCAGCAACTTCTGCAGATGGTGGCAGGTACCAGATTGTGTAGCAATCAGGCATCAGCCACAGCAACTGGAGGCTTGTTTGCCGTCAGGAAAGCAGACAGTCAAAGTCAAGACTAGTGGTAACAAAGGACAGAATTGGAGCCTGGGGAGTCATCCCCTATGAAATCTGGCCTCCAAATGAGACCAAAAACATTCTACCATTTGATGTGGAAATTAAATATGTTGGAAATACCAAAGATGACTCCTTAGCCCATGACCCTTCACCAGTTTTTTTGGTTTAATGGCCATGTAGACCAAGGTGGTCCTGCAAAATATGATCGCAAAGGAGGTCAAGAACGCGAATGCAAACAACACCTTCAGGTCAAACGGCAAAAGCAAGTCACATGGTACCTATGGACATGCCCGGCTTTTACTGACTGTAGACCAACGCCTACATTCCTGCATCAGCCAAGAGTTGTATGGAAGAAATGATTTCTTTCTCCTTTTCAATGCAGGAAACACAAGTGCAACTCAAATACTTCCAGCTAGAAGTGGCGCAAAATGGGACTTGGTGGCCAGTGTACATTCTGGTGTCTTTGCATTTCCTTGGTCACCCCAACTAAAAACCTTACACCAACAAAAGGTACCAGGAAATAAGTGTAATGGGCCATTCAGAAGGGGTATCAAATACATGTTACATGTCTCTGAATACTGTAAAAGAGGCAGCCCAGATTAGGGCTGGCAGCCTTGGGGGAGACTCAGAGAAAAGACAGAGCAGCTTGCAGCTCTTGAGTAACTCTGTCTTCACTGTAAAGAGCTCAAAAAAGGCCTGAGTAGTGGAGTCCTCAGGCGATACGTGTTTGTGTAACCAAAACAGATGACATGAAAAAGGTGAAAAATAGATTTCTCCCCGATATAGTGACGTAGCGTAGCATAATTATGACAAAACTATCTCAAGATTATTAGAAAAATGTGTTTTGCTTATCAAAGTTGCAGTGGAAACTGAGGTTATGTGAAAGTCCAGACAGTTAAAGGTAGCCTGTGGAGTTTTGACCACTAATGGTGTCAAACAATGGCCATACATGCACGCTGCACAAGCACATCCTGCTGCTATTCTGCTGAAAAGTCATTGGCAGTGAGACGCCAACAAACGCTGCAGTGCTCCAACAAAGGCAGTTAAGAAGAAGACTGCTAGTTCCAAAGACAAATCTGTCCTCAAGCTTTTGTCTTTTATTAGAGTGAGCCTACACACAACAACGCTTTAGGTTTGGACATTATATTGGTTCTAAGTGATCAGTCAAAAACTGCGGGTGGGTGCGGGTTCTTCAGACATTTTTATTGGAATTGTGTTGGTAGGAAACAGCTTAGGGCCAAATTGTTCACTGCCAGCTGTTGACAGCAAACACAACTGTAAAAAAAAAAAGAAAAGTTATGAGATAGAGAACCAAGGACAAGCAGACTCAAGTAGATCAGAGTGAGCCTTGTGAGTACCTATACAATCCTGATGCGTGTGCTTTTGGCCTTTGGCTTTTAGATAGCATATTATTCTTTAATATCTATTAAGTGCGTAGGTGTCATTGTATAGTTTAGTTTTCCATCCTTTAAATGTCAGGTCACAATGTAATGGCCTATTTTCACACACCAAATTGGAGGCTTTCCATTTACATAATTTGCTGTGTTGAAATACCAAGGCTGTTGAGCTATTGGTTTATCAAAATCTGCTATAAAATACTTAAGTGGGATTAAGCAAATGCCTGCTATTCTTCCCTCTCTCAGTATGTACTGATGATAAACCTTGAGAACTCCAAATACTGGTTTTACCTGCTATTGCTTGCGTGGTACCTACTCAATGACTATTAGTGCAACAGTGTTTGTTAAGGGGCTGCTCCCAGGTGAGACAATTTGTGTACTAACTCTGCCTTTTCCTGCAACCATTCCTACACCGTTTTGCTGTGAATAAATAACATGCCCTTGGTTAACTTGTTTCATTAAATGGACAGGGAGATGTAACAAGGAAATCACTGTTTTATTCTTAGTTGTACAGCACAATATCACACAGTAGAAAGAGAGGTTTTGTCATCAGTAGCAACCAAGCTGGTGAAAACATTTTGCTGGCTTAGCTACATTTAAATTCTCATGGGAAGTCCCATTTTCAGACTGCAATGCTGAAACACCATACTGCTCCTAGGTGTCCATCTTTGGGTATGGATCAATATGGCTTATAATAGATCTGTTTGGGTATGTTTCACACTGCAGTCTGTGCTCATCTTGATTCCACACCCCTCAGCTCAAATAGCTTAACACAGGCTCAGGTATTGTTTATTGGGAGAAAACAATGCTTAAACATTTGTAATTCACAACAACAGATCTTCCAGACTGCAGCAGGGAGCGGATGGCATGTCTTTGAGATAGTGCATCTCAGATTAAACAAAGCTTTTTACATGTAATATTGTGGCCTGATTTCAAAGAGGTGAATATTCAAAGTCCCAGAAACGAACCCTTAGAATTTCAAAATGTCCTGATGATAAATGAGCTCCACACTACTGTATTGAGCTCTGGTGATGCTGAGGCCAGCATTGCTTCCAGGGTCAAAGTAAAAAGAGGCAGGCAGGGTGGTGACTGAGGAAAACTCTACCTATACTAACTTATAAATCTTTACCACTGCACCATCAATAGCATCCTGGCAAAGTGGTCTGGAAGCTGCTCCGCTTCTGACAGGAGAGCCCTACAAAGGGAGTTTCCAAAGACTGGTCAGTTTCGGTCAGGCCAGTCTTGGGTTTTAGTCTGAGTCTGACAGAGTGTAGTCTGACTTGCTAGATCGTAAACAACAAGAAAATAACAAAAACAAGTTTTAAACCCAAAAAGTTGTAGCTAACCAACCCCCAGGCTATCTTGGAGCAAAGAGCTGTGTTTCCATGGTAACAATCAATGACTCCTGCTGACAACTGACAATCAACTGTCAACTAATAACTGAAAAAAAAGAGCTTGTGGTTTGTTAGCAGTGTTGTGAAGAGAGCATTGATTGAGTTTTAGAGCTCAATACCCCCCTTGAAAATATCTATAATTTTTTTTGCTGTTGCTACACTCATCACTGAATTTTGTTAAAACGTCCTCGTTACAGAAAGAGGCAAGGTTTCTGCTGAAGTGAATAGTTGTTCAGTATGAAGCTGTAGCTCTGTTAGCCATGTTTTACATTGAAGTGTGCCTTAATTTACCCAGAACTGATAGCAAATTAATCTTAAGTAAGAAACGAACTTAACAGCTTTAGAGAGGAACATTAGTTAGGAAGTTATTCTGTATATGTGCTGGTTCTGAGCCACAGTGAAATCTTTTAAATGTTTTATTGATCTTGATCTGGACAGATTTTAAATTGAACTGAATAAATATGTGATGACCCTGTCTGGTCCTGCCTCATTCTGTGCTGCTGAAACATAGACTGAGAAGCAGTTTACCCTGCTAACCACAGCCAAGATGCCCAGAGGACACAATGTGGGGAAAAGGCGACAAAGACAGAGAAAAGAAGTGGAAAGGATAAATGTGTGATCAAAATACACTGAATGCATGCATTATGGCATGTGCCCCTAGGGAGCTGTAGAAAACCTTACACACTCATGTAATCATGTCACACACTGCAAAGACTACATATATGCACACACACACACACAAACACAAACACACACACGACAGAAAGCAGCATCTCATGAGCCATAATTGGCTGAGTGCATTGACCTTGTTCAGTGTGCCTGTGTGTGCGTGTGCATGCATTTAAGTGCTTATACAGGTTTCTAGGCAGGCTTAGACTCCGGCATGCAGGTCTCAGAAATTCCTCATTTAGCTGCGTAAGCATCTTTTTATTCCTACCGTATTAAAATTATATGTGATGATGGATGGACCTTTAATAGATGGAGCCCCTGGGCTCTTACACCATGCGTGCGTGTGTCTGGGTCTGTATGTGTGAGAGGTTGAACGTGGGTGTATGAGCCTGATTGTGTGTGTGTGTGGAGAGAGAGAAAGGGGTAGAGAGACTGGGGGGCTGAGAGAGAGGGGTCAAAGTGAAAGTCGGCCTCCCGTCATTGTGGTGAGAAGCATAATGCAAGATGGGGGATGGAGGGAGACAGAGAGAAGGAAAATGAGGGGAATATAATACTGACGTTAAATGAACAGATCTTAGAAAACACACTTTTACTCTTTCTGCACCTTATACATACTGTATACTGTAGACTACTGTACATACAGCAGTAATGTGAAAGCACACACACAGACACAAAGGTATTTGCACATTGCCACTAATACACACAGCAGGCACCTACTCACACACACACACACACACACACACACACACACACCGGTTTCCAAAACCCACATGCCTTTGGATGTAGAGTGCTGAGAGGAGAATTGCCGGCGGCAAGAGTTGTCCTATCTAATAACACCCTAAAATGGAGAGAACGAGGGAGAGGAGCGAAAAGAGGAGAAGAAAAAAAAGAACAAAGTGCTGAATATGTATTTTGTACAGAACGTGGACGGTCAAGCATGCAGGCATGACGGCACAACATGCATGGACAACTGCCTGCACTCAAACATACACAGAGACATGCTCATGCACCCAAAAAGACACACAAAAACGTACACACACATACAAACCACAGATACGCACGCACACACATACAATGTCAGGCTAAAGGAAATGACGCCTGTTTTGATCAGGGCTGCTAACAGTCTTTGTTCAGAGCTCTGGGGATATACGAAGACAGAAGTATAGGCTGATCGCTCAGCCTGAGCAAACACTCACATGCAAATACACAACACTAATACGCACTTGCATGCACACCCATACACAGAATGTGAATTTCACATATCCCCACATTCATATTATAAAACATACCCAAACCAGTGGTTTAAAACATTAATAACAGGCCTCTCTATTTAATGTGTTTACAAACAAGAAAAAAATGAAAAATATTCAGTGAACAATTCCCTTATAGCGAAAACAAGTCACGTCGAACTGTTTCACTAGATGAGTAACATGCATGGAGGCTATTTTTCTGTACAGAAGATGCTGATGAATATTCTAACAACCACAACAAGAAACACCACGGATTGCTTGGCTCTGTGTTCTGTGTCAACACAGTTTGCAGTCTGTGTTATCCTGCATCTATTTCTCATCTCACATCCAAGCAGCTAATTAGTGAGTAATGGTGCTGATTCTTCTCGATTATTATGTATAGAGTTCTGTCTTACATCAAATCTGTACTTCTTCCCCATTTGAAAATATCGTTCACATTGGGCAGTTGGACCCAGTGAACCACATTATTTAGGACAATGACTGATTTTGTTCATGCTCTGAGGAAATGGATGAATCAATATATTCACTGGCACACCATGATGATGTGGTGTCCTCATTCTCAGGTCAATTGGTGGAAATAATTTAAGAATTTTATTTCTGTGTCTCAGACATAATAAAATATTAACAACAGCAATAAACTGAGCTTAGACACAGCCCACAATATTCAATTTCTAAACAAAGCAGATCTTTCTGAACCATGTTGTATACCTATAACCTATACCTTCTACTTGAAATAACCTTTTTGCATCACTAGCTGAAACTAGGTTATAAGGTTCCCAGCCACTAACAATTTATCTTTACTGAAATTCTTTTCCTGAAATGAAACAGTTCATAACTTATGTTATAAATTTCAACATACTCATTAGCAGAAAATAAAGACAACGACAATAAAGACAGCTACAAAGTACTTTTCTAGCTTTTTTTTTTTTTTAGGTGTGTACACCCGACAAGCCTGACAGTGCATTAGTAACATGTTTTTTGCTGATCATGACTACATCACTATTTGGCATTAAGGTCCCTATTTCAATCAACATCAAGTGCACAGCGGTAGGTCCTGGGCGCACAGACTGTGTGTAATTGTCACATCATATCTTAAAATGTGACACAGCAGCGTTTGCTTTGTAATACATTTCAAGAACAAAACATGAACCACAGAATTTATTTTCTTTTTAAGTTGGAAAGGAGGCTGTGACGCACAGGATTAATGAGCCCCGGTAATCCAACATCTCCTGCATAACAGGCAGAATACTGAGTTATAACAGACCAGTCTGATGTGTCTAGAGGTGTGTGTGGTTACTTTGTAGCAGCCTGGTGTCATTTGCATGTGATTTAATGAAGGTAAACACAGTGGACGGTCGTGTGTAATGGCACTGCACTCTGTCGCTGCACATTTCCAATCAGAGGCTGCAGATTATCAACATATCCGCCCTGCTGCCTTCAGGTGCCTGCAGAGATTTAATGAACTGGAGGAGAAGCTTTTCATACATTATAAAGCAGCTTTGGACAACAGATAGGCCTACTGTTATTAATTTATTGATAAATGCAGGCTGTTTTACTGGTGCTCCTGCTTTCACCACATTAAACGTTTTTTGATGGATGACAGCTCATGAGATGTGGAAGATATCCACATGATGTCAATTTACGTATTTGCCACAGTCACTACCCTCTGAGTCACAAACTCACAACAGTTAGCAACTGCTACCATGCATTCACATAGAAATAAAACATTGAAAACATAGCTGGAGTCCAAGAGCTGTTATGAAATGGACCACACAAACTAATTCAGAAGGGGTGTAGTTATACATTTTTACAGACTACCTGAGGCAAAAGAAAGAGACATAAAGTGACACATTCTTTCTAAGGGCTTATGTTAACTAACCAAGCACATGGTTTTCTGAATAAAACTTAATGAAATCAAAACATTTTTATGAAACCGGTCCAAACAAACAGAGTATCCTTTTAAATTCGCTGTGACTTATTAGACAGATCCTGCTTTAAGTGGAACCAGCAACATATACATTTGTGTCAGGGACCTCAATTTCTGGCCAGATTTGAATGTCTACAGACCATTGACTCCAGTATTTCATACAAATCATTGATGGATCTAATGGTCTAAACTTTTTCAAGATATTTTTGTTTGTTTGTTTGTTTTCCTCCTGGTGTCATAAGTGGTGAGGCGGGGTGGTATCACGTGAAAAAAAAAAAAAAAGTGACGTCAGCTCACATCCTCTATGAAGACCAGATGACAGCTACCCCACTGAGGCTTCACTTCTCATCCCAGCTCCCAACGAGTGTCACTAGCTCTTCGGTGTTGTGAACTAGTTTGACAGGGAATATTGTGTGGTGGTGAGTCACAGCATGAAGCTGTAGTTGAGAGACATGTGATTTGTGTGTAGGTATTACACTGCTTGGGGCTGTAATCTTGACACTAGTACATATTATTAAATAGAAAACTTGCAAATGGAACACTTTGTAAAAACCACAATCTTTGTTGTGTAGCAGTGTAGTGTTTCTGTAGGGGTGAGAAGTCAGTTATTTTTTACTTTCAGTTTACTTTTCTCTCGTTTTTTTGGGAGAAGTTTAGGTTTTTTGGTATTGATTAGGGAAGTTTAAGTTTGATTTGGGAAGTTTAAAATGCATTTTACTCTAATGTTTTGTCAATGCTCACCCTGAAAATAAATAATTAATACTTGAAATGCTTTGAACTTCAAATTCTGACCCTGGCTTATGCCTGGGAGCAGCTTAGACTGGCGTTAAGACAAATATGATGATATAAAGCCGAGTCTGACAACCTGACAACAGATTCAGCAGACTTCTATCTTTCAACCAGGTCAGTGAGCTTGTGTGGGGTTTCTCAGTAAAACTGATTTTATTTAGGTATCAACATGGTCTTTCTTCTTCTGCCACAATTAGGTCAAATATTAAAGTGGTGTGGTAAGGATCTGAGGATAGCAAAGTTTTCTCCCAATATCCAAAATAATTTTGTTTTCTTGTTGCTAGCCTTTTGGTTTTGTCCTCTTCTGCACTCCCTGGATAAACAGCTTTTGCACGTACTGACCTTTGTGAGAAAAGCCAGTGAATGTAGGCTGTTATTTGTGCTGCAATTATAGATAGACAGGTAATAAGGTGTGTTTTGGAGTTTCTGGAACATACATAAATACATTCAGAAAAAAAACTTGCGTAGCCAAATATTAGCATTCAGATACAGCTTCTAGGTTTGTTAAAAAAATGCTGTTTGAGTCTCTGCTGCTATTACAGTGTGCAGTATAGCCTGTACTGTAGGTCTTTGCAAAAGTCATATTAATATCTTTAATCATACTTTGCCATAACTGACCACAAATATGTAAAGTTTAAATAATTCAGTGCTTTGTTTTATTCTCTGTTTTCCCTTTCACTGATATCATTTATTGTTATAACCCTCGTGTTTAGAGGAAAGGAGGTGCTAACAACTGAGAGAGAGGTATATTACAGAGAGTAGAGTTGTCAGGGAGTGAACTAATGGTTGTTATGATCACTGTGTATATGGGATTTCTGGAACTGTGACTCGGAGAACCACATCAGACCAAGTTTCAGACAGAGGCATACATATTTTGATTCATCACCAGGCATGCTTCTACTTGAAAAGATACACTCCGTGGGTGATGTCTGAGCCTATGACTAAAATGCGAGGCAAATATTTGCCATAATAGATGAGTAGAGGATAGCATTATTGTTTTTTTTTATACAAATTCCTTTTTGGCCATAATGTGGATCATTCACTGTGTACAAACATGCCGTGGTAAATGGGATGTTAAATGTTCAAAAGGTATGTTGGGCCTGTTCCCCTGAGTCTTTTATGGTATTTCACGGCTCATTTTCTGGCAACACCACTTTACGTTCTATGCTTAATGCCTGCAGGAACACTTACAATGTGTTTGTATTTGAATTTCTAAGGAGCAAAGGTAGACAGGTGTATTTAATGTATGAATGTACAAGAGTATGTGCATAGGTGTGAGTGGAGCGTGTTTGTGCTGTGGTGGCGAGAGTGAAATTGTGTGTGTTTGTGTGTGTGTGTGTGGCATGCAAAAGCGAAGATGAGAGGCTGAGGTGATGCATGTTTTCCTTTTGGCTGAGGATCTCAGCCTTTAGGGGAATTCCCTCGGTAGTACCCCTCGTTGAAGCCCTGAGGCCACATTACACACACACAGTCTCTCTTACACACACACACACACAGACACACACACAAACTGCATTCACATAACAAATGCGCCCATACACATCGGGATGCATAAATCCAAACATACACACTACAACCCAGAAACAAAAATACAGTTTTTCCCGACGTATCATACTCTGTTTGGTCCTTTGCCGTTATGTTGATACAAGGAAACACATGAAAAAGGATTGAATTAACGGGAGAAAGAGGTTGTGTTGGAGTGACAAAAAAATAAACTTTAATCTATTCCTTATTATTCAGGAGATCCAACTGAGCATCAAACGAGTGACAGACATGTGTCAAACGTGGCATTCTTTGACAACCTCTGTGACAGCTCACGCACACATCCACACAACGGGTTCAATATGCTAATTTGACTCTTAATTGTTTGGGGGTAGACTTTCTAACATGAGTCATCCCAACTTTTCAGACACACATGCCTGCTCATGCTTAATCATTTCTCTTACATAATATGATTTTTATACTACACATTTGCTTTGCAAAATATGTTTTGGAAGAAATATAATTACTGTCTGAATTACTTTCACTGGCAACATTTGTTAGTGTAAGGCCGAATTCACATTGAATCAGGCGCTGCGGCGAAAACGCAGTTTTTCCCATTTATTTGAACTGGGGTACTGTGTTCAGGCTGTGGCGGTGCGAGCTGCAGGGGGTGCCGCAAAAAACGGCAGCGGCCTGCGGCAAAAAAAGTTGAAACAGATTCAGCTTTTGGAGAAATGCAACCCGACGTCACGCTACGGCAGCCAATCACACCGGCGATCAGACCCGCAGACGCCCAGGTGAAGAAGAACTTTGTTTACCTGTAGCATTGTAGCATTAGCTATTTACCTTAATATTCCGCTGTTTACTGATCAACTGTGAAGACGGAAGAGAGACTGATCGATCAGCTCTGTGATTACTGTACATCAGCTGTTCAACCCTGCCACAAAGGAGCACAAAGACGTTAATCGTCTTCAAGCTGGGATTGCTGGTTAGTATCAAACACTCCCACACCCACGCACAACCCTGCGGCGAATCGCCGCAATGTCTGATTCTATGTGAAAACGGCCTAAGTGTAACATCTCTATACAGCACAGAAGCCGTAGGGAGGGGTGGATAGTTGGTGTACAAAGCACAGGATTTTGACATTGGAAACTGGGGTTTTGTATCCTGCAGCTTGGACTAAACAAACAAAATATATCGTGCTAATTAGTGAACTTTGGAGGGGCTGGTAGGTAAATTTTGGACAGAGCCAGGCTAGCTATTTCCCCCTGCTTCCAGTCTTTGTGCTAAGCTAATCACCTCCTGGTTGTTGATTCATACATAAAAGGGAACTTATTTTACACACAAAAGATGGTTTTCCGGTGTTGGGGAGTACTACTACATATGTGAAAAAAAGTTGTATTTGTGGCTCCAGAGGGAGCTGCATGAAATCTAATAAATTGCCTCAAGTGTTGTCACTTGAGTGGTATCAGTCTCCTCATCTAAGTCTTGAAAAGAAAGTGAATAAACACTTTTTCCCATGCCATACTTTTCCTTCCTTTTTTCAGTATGTAACCAAGACCATGATATTTCCCTAACTTTAACCAAGCGCTTTTAGTTACCTAAACTTCACCATTAAAATGTTAATAATGCTTTAGTTGAAATAGGTTAGGAAAAGGATAGGAAATGGGGAAATGAAATAGGTTAACAGTGAACATTTTGCAGGTTCTTTCATTACAAACATGATCTCATTATGTTGATACAACAATCTAATGCAGGCAGCTTTACGTCTCCTACAAAACATATTTGCTAATGCTAATTATATGTGCATGAAAATATTTTTTAGAAGACTAGGTTGTCACTCTATGTCTGGGGACTGCACTGAAGCACAAAGGTGTCAGCCATTGTAATCTTGTCTGGTTGTGGGGACAGATTGCCTGTGGGACTGACTCCACTGCTTGACAATGAGACAGTGATGCAGTCCACAAATGGAAAGGAACAAGAGAAAAGAAGCAAAATAAGACAGAACGAGCTGATTGATTATCTCGAAGATTGGAGTGAATGTTTGGGAGGGGTAGATGTGGATACTCTGTGTGTGTGTGTGTGTGTGTGTGTGTGTGTGTGTGTGTGTGTGTGTGCGTGTGTGGAGGAGAGAAGAGGAGAGGGTTGCTGGCTAGATAAATGACATGATATGTGACACTTTCAAATTTACAATTCTGACCCCTTACTCCCTCCTCTTGTCTCTTCCTCACAGAATGACACACACACACACACACCCCTACACACATGGCATGCATGCATTGTAAATCAGGTTTGATCTGTCAGAGAAGCGTGTCTTGGCTGTCAGTTGGCAGCGTTTGAGTGTCAGATGAGTGTTTTGAGTGTCAGGAGATGAGCAAATGTATGTGTGTGTGTGTTGCAGCGTTGTGAGTGCATGTTTGACTCCAATAGCTTAACAGGCGTCTGTCACTATCGCGGCTTCAGAGCTCCATCAGTGGGACCCTTACTCATTTCATTTAACAGGCTCATTGTCTCCTGTGTGGTGGTGCTCTTTGTGTCTGTATCTGCCCAATTAGCAACTGTTTTTATACACATGAATTCAAATATCTCAGGATGTGGCAGTGTTTCATAGTAACACACTTAGCAAAGTTGGTTAAATTGTTGTTAAAATAATATTATACGAGCCTGTCAGTATATGTCCCTTATCTTAGACTGTAATATGTTGATAATATACAGCTTTTCTCTAACAAGTGCATTAAAACTTATACACTGATTGAGTTACTCCACTAACATAATAATTGGAATATTCAAATCTAAATGGCATTTCAAATTTGTTCACGAATAACCTGGTCATGAGAAGGAGGAAGACCTATTCAATTTAATTTCTTACACCACAATTCTATTTAACATACAAATTTATCCACAGACTTAAAATCAATCTTAGCAGTAAAACTTTCCTGTAGATTCATTTAAATCATTTTTGTATGGACAAATCATTAAAAAGTGACCTTAGGTGAGTTACTATTACTGTGACAAATAAACACAACCACTACAATACAACAGATTTGACTTTGACTTTTTAACCTAAGTTAGAATAATTAAACAATCTCCTGTGAGGCTCATTATTTTCATTTTTACCAATTTTCACTGAAAAACACCTGGATTTTATTCAACGCACATCTGTCTTTTTATTTTTATTTTTATCCACACACATCCATTTCTGTGTATCCTGCTGAAAGAAGAAGAGCAAAAAAATGGTCCTCATTTGTATTAAATCCCTAATACCTTTCCAAAAGACATTTTCTCAAGTTTTCATACACTCCCGGATGCCTTTGACCCATCTGTTTCAGTGGTGCTGGTTACTTTAGATGCCTTTACTGGCTTATCAAATATTAACATCACAGCAATTACCCAGCCTTGCTGACTTAGCAAAGCTTCTTGGTTGGGATTATTTATTATTGTTGCCACTACTCGCCTCCCTCCCTTTGGGAAAATTACTAAGTCACCATTAACTATTATCTACTAGTTGAAGACCGTCTGCTGCCTTGGTTGGTGTTTCTCTTTGTGCTTTACTGCACTGCATGTCCCAGACATTTGTCAATCACAACAATATAGCCAGTACATCATTAAGTCTGCTCTTTAGATTTTCTATTTCTGTTGGTTCTTTTCTTCATCCGTTCAGTCATGGTGGCCACCACTCCTCATTCTAATTACCCACTTCTTCAACAACAAGCCTGTTGCTGCTGCTGCTGCAATGTACAATGAATCAATCTCCTGTGTAATTACAGGAAATATAGCAGGTTATTCATTTTGAACATAAGACAGCTACATATATATGTGAGAATGCATACAGTTAAATTGTGAGACAATTTTGTTTGGTTGCTGGTAGCTCAGTTGCTACCTCTTCAAGTGTTCCAGCACTTTTTGTTTTATCTTAAACTGCCCTCTCCTTAATTCTTTCCTCCACTCTGTCCTCCCCTCTTGTCCTTATATCTTTCCTCTCTGTTATCTCCACTTCTTCTTTTTGTCCTCAAACCACCTATCTCCCTGTTTCTCCTCCATCGCCTCCCTCTTTCTTTAATTTGAATTTACCCCTCCTATCAGTCTCTGAATCTGTCACTATTTTCTCTTTGTGTTAAACATTAATATCCCCTTTATGTTGTTTTATATTTTGTTTCTTCTTTCTTCATTTCTTCATCTCTATGACAGACAGGAGAGCAAAGGCACAAAGCTTTGCTGTCATTCAGTGAAGGCTGATGAAGAAGAACAGGTTATACTTCCACACACACACACACACACACACACATGCTTTTGATTCATGCCATCAATTATATCAATCACATATTAAACAGCAAGTGTTATCTTAGTGCTTAATTACCAATTAACAATGAATAATTAACTGACAATTTACAGCACGCAGCAACTAGATTGAAAATGTGGGCAGAGGCAGTGAGCGCAACACAAGGACACATGGAAATTAGAAAGGATTTATGCCTGTTGATCTGTGTGTGTATGTGTGTTTCAACAGTATAGTTTAATTCACTTGCATGTGTGTGTTTCTTGAACATGTGCTCTGCGTGTGTGTGTGTGCACGTGTGCCTGTCTACGTGTGCCTGATTAAGTGTGAACTTAATCAGTTGTATTGGGTGTGTGGCGTCAGTGTGACTCCCCACCTTCACGGAGATTTATCATTCCAGCATTGTGAACGCTGTCACGATTTATCTAAGCACGCCTGCTCCATTAATGGAGATGGGAGCGAGGACAGCTTTTCATGTCATTAGGAAAACATGATACGGCAATGATTTAAGACTTCATTGGAATTATGCTTAATACATTCAAAACCCAACAATGCACAGCTACTACATAATAAGTCTTTCAAACTGAAGAGAAAATTGACAGTCCCCTTGATTTACCGAGCCAAAGGTGACATATTGAACACGCAGTGCTACAGCACAATTAACAAGCTTACCTTTGAAACCCTTTTTTTCTATTCAAGAAAACCTCTTTTAATTATTTATTTCATCAGACATATATATGTTTAGACATCCAGCCGACAACAAAGCAGCATGTGGTAGCCATCGTGAAGGTTATTCCACCTGCGCATCTCCAGGATTTGTCTGGCATCATCTGCTTGGGTAATAATGTTCAAAGTGCAGAAGTTGTGCAGCAAACAAGTACAAAAAGGCCTCTGTGATGGCTGAATTTGTGAGCAAAATGTTGTGGATGGTATGGGAAGCATTACAGAACTGTGGTGGTAGATTATTTGAATCACACACTAATTGGGTTGCTGTGTTAAAAGCACTTTGATGCTGGATGCGAGTATATTTTGCAACTAGATGGAGCAGTGTAGCATTGTAATATTTCTGTGTGGCGCATATATTTACATATTCCTTCATGGATTTAGGACTGAGTTGAAATTGAGCCCAGGAGTTTCTGCCTCTGGTGAATTAAATTTGTTATGACACTTTTCCTGCTGTAGAAGACTGAATTATCTTGTGTGTGCGCCTGCCCACTTGCACATTCACCCTTGGAGACATTCCTCAAAGCCACGACTCATTTTCAATCTTTAAATACGTTGAAAGTCAGATAGACATGCCTGCGCACATTGCACACACACACACTTGCACACACACACACACACACACACACACACACACACACACACACACACACACACACACACACACACACACCTCTATCTATCTGCAAACAGGGCAGGTATGTGAGAACGGGTGTAGGGAGAAGCATCTCCCCCTCTTGCTCTGCAGGAGATAACACACTCTCCTTTACACTGTCTCAAGGACTCTAAAAAAAGTGAGACGGAGAGAGAAAGAGAAGCAACTCTCTCTACTACTTAAATGTGTTGTAGAAATCTCTTTTCTGATTGCACACTGAACAGAAGGGTTTAGATAAGGTTCAAGGCAGCTAGCCGCTGTGGTGACTACACATATTTGTTGTGTCACGCTGAGGCTTAAGACCTAACTTTAAATTCCAAGCAATAGCCCGGCTTGTGCAACACTGCTTCAGCAGCAGCGCCATACTGCTAATAAGGAACACCGTGTTAATATAAAGCACCCACACTGAGTTTTCTTCAAGGGGACACATTTTAATGGCCTGTTTTAGGAAGCAGTGCCCTTACCTGTAATACAGCATATGTTACTTATTCTGATGGTTGGAAATGGCAGTGGGGGACATCAGGGAGGACTCTTAGTGCTTGGCCAGTAGAGGTCCATGTGTGGATCCAGAAGCTGAGGATTTAACCACTTGACTATCTTGGCACGCTACCACAGGACTGGTCGTCTTTCTCTCATCCTCTCGTCTTTCTCTCATGCAGGCTGCTCGTCTGTCTCTCTCACGCCACCTCCATCGCCGTCTCTCTCTCCAAGGTCCTGTGCACACACTGCTAAACTGTCAGGGCACGCACACCTTTCTCAGCTGCAGAGACGAAGGCAAACAATTCGTTTGAAGTAACAGACAATGATTCTGTGAGAACAGCTTTACTTTCTCTTCCTGTGATCCAGTGTTCAGTCCATAGCTGGCTAGGAAGTAAATTCTTAATCCATCTTTGATATTAGATAGTGCATCATTATTTCTTGAGCGTAGGAATCTGAAGAAATTTAGGAATCAAATCTATTTTGATTCCAGGAATTATAATTCGATTCAAAATCAGGTCTTGAGAATAAAGCTCAATAAAGCTGATGTGACCAGTTTTACCTGTGCTAGGGCTGTTTTTGTATGAAAAAAATGTTTCCGTTTGTGTCAGTGTTGTGTTACTCACATGCATTATTCACTTAAAGCTGCTCTAATCAATATTTTTATATTAACAATGATGCCTTGAAATGTCAAAGGGGTCACTCATAGTGACAAGCTGATATAAAACTTAATAACCTGCATCATCGGACTGATAAGTTAGTATCAGACTTCTTGAACATTTTCCCCATAGAAACAGCAACTCTGTGTCCATATAGGGAAGAGGTCGGGGTAGATGGACATCGGACTTTAACCTGGAGACCGCTGTTGGTTTCCTGTTTCCAACCAACGATCAGCATTGTTTTTTGGCATTATGATTGTTCCTTAACCTTAACCTTAACCTTAACCAAGTGTTTATTATTGTCACTATGAAAACAAAGGTCATTAGCAAAGTAGTTATTTTAACCCAAACCATGATGTTTCCCTGAACCTAACCAAGTAGTTTTTGTGCCTAAACTTAACCAAACCTTAACCATAGCGTTATCATATTATAAGACTGATTTATTTTTTAAAAAGTGGTTTGAAGCGGTTTTGGAAAGCACAGACAAATGATGTTGTCCTGCCGATAGAGGCGTCAGATCAGAAAACGCTTCAGTGTTTCTTTCTAGAGAACAAACAAAGTATTTTGTCGTTTTGTTTGGAGGACTTGTTGTGTTCACCATATCTACTTAATCAGATGATAATAATATGTCCTTCAATAAAATCCTTCAATACTTCTTTGTAGATATTTGTTAACTTATTTAAAATACTTTGTTGAGACAATAATATTGATCAAGATTTAGTTTAACTGCCAGTTACATTTTATATTTCGGCAGACCAAAAACATGAGCAAATCCTTTCTGCAGTAGTGCACTAAAAACCTGACAATAGCACGCCCAAAAATCTGCATATTTTATGAGTCATGTCAAGCTCCAAATTCCCTGGGAGATTATTAGATCCAAAATGAGTCCAAACACTTGCCTTCACTGAAGATCAGGCTGATTGATTGATAGATTTTTCCTCTTGTATAGCATCATAGGCAGCAGGTATACTTGACTGCTTTGTGCACCCACAGCACGATGCCGGGATCCGCAGAGTTCCGACTTTAATGAGGAGAAACCTTAATATTATTGGTGTATAAGATTCAATTTCTGAAATGTGTGTATTGATTCAGAATCTCACAAGATAAGAATCTTAATCCTTATGAGAATCAAATTTCCCTCACCTTTATTATTTCTGCCTTTGAAGATACAGTATTACCATCACTCACCTGCTACTTCTCTGCCTGCCTGCCTCTCTTTCTCACTCACTCACAGATTCAGTGAAATTAAAATGAAACACTGAAACACACAAAGATGTGAAGCAAAAAATACACACATGCATACACGCACACCCCACACACACACACACACACACACACACACACACACACACACACACACACACACACACACACACACACACCTCCCTGCATGGATTCAATTGCCTCTGTGTTTGTAATTACGGCTCTGCAGGAAGTAAAATGGAGCACCTGGGTGCCCTGCAGTGGAATACACTCTAAATGAACTCTGTATGTTAAAATAATTCTGATCTAGGAAATAAGGGTTCAACTACTCTTGTGCTCGGGACAGATAAAATCTAATTCATAAACCAGGATGGACTGTATTTCACATATTTATGCTTTCCAAAGTGGTCTATTTTTGCTGTGGAGGAAGATTTACTCATGTACTGCACAAAAACAGTGACATTCAAAAGATTACACATAATTAACAGAATGGTTTTACATTGCTGTTTATTTGTTTTTGTCTATCTACCAATATGAAACACTGAATGCATTCAGTGCACCAGAGAAGAATTTATACATAAAAATACAAATACTTTTATCCATCTATAACTAATGTTTAAAATAATTATTCACATTCATTACCTCCCATATGGCTATCAAGACATACAGACTGTCATATACTCACCGCACAGTGTTTTGCAGTGAGTGTGTGTTTTTTTTTTTAAATCCCCATTTGCCTTTTCACTTAAGGTTGAAATGGGTTTAATCAATAATATGGGCAACGGCTTTCAGTTGGAATTACTTTGCCAGTCTATTTCATGGGGGGAAAAAAAGGTATTTCTAATGCTTTGTATTTTCACTCAATTGCAGTTTTACTGTGTGGGCAATGTGTGTTTCTGCAGTGTTGGTGTCTCGGGAAGCAATTTTCCAACCGTTTGCAAGCAATGTGAGGAAAGCCAAGACCAGGTGAAATGATTAATGTAGTTCAAGCATTTATACACTGATAAGCTAATAAAAATCAAGAAATATGTATTATAGAGGAAGAATGATGCAAGAAAAGAACAATTTCTGAAGTAAGACCCAGTTAAAGGGGAGTTTTATATCAGTTCAGAGCCAAGATAATTTTACATATGTAATGTTTTTGATCCAGAACGTGTAGCCATGCTAGCGGCGTGGTGGCAATATTGGTCCAAACCAAACCAGACCAAAATATAACTATTGGATTGATTGCTGTTTGTATAGACATTCATGGTGCTCAGAGGATGAATCCTACTGACTTGGACATCCCCTGACTTTCCCTCTAGTGCCATCAGCAGGTCGACATTTTCACTTATCCAGTGAAATATATCAGAAATATACCAGTGATGGGTTGGCACAAAATTTTGTAGACATTTTCCTGGTTTCCACAAAATATAATCCCAATAACTTTGGTGATCCCGTGACCTTTCCTTGAGGTTCACATTTGTTGGAGAACCTTGCCAATGCAACACATTCGTTGACATTGTACTTCTTCTGTGCCGTTCTTCATACTGACAGGTCTAATGAGAGATGCAGCGGGCACAAGTATCAATACGCAAACGGATGTTGAGGGTGTTTCTACATCCATTTATGGCTAACTGGAGTGGAAATGAAGTTCATGCATGTGCGCCCATGACTGAGATTTATAAAACAGAGTCAGGCGTACATGTGGCTTTATAAATCTGATGGAAAGAATGCATATGCATATTTCTATCTTTGTGTGTACACAGAGTTTTAGTCATGAATCTACCCAGAGTTTTATGCATCTGTCCCTTGGACTCTGTAGAGTGCTCCAGTTCCTGGTCTTCTTGGAGGTTTTAAGGATGGTGGATCCTCTTGGCTATGTAGGTTGTTTCATGCTCTATCGTGAAAGTCATCATGATGTTTTATTTCACTGCTGAGTAGTTACAGATCTAGGTGGGATTTTGTTCTCTGTAAAGCAAAGCACGATGATAAGCAAACATGATCCTTTTTTTACAGTAAGGAAAAGACGTGGTATTGTTTTATGTATCTCATTGACCGTGCCATTTGATTGCATTATAGCACCCAGCTGGAGACTGGATTTGAAGAATTACAAACTGTGTGCATGACAGTTGCACAGCTATTTAAAACTGTCTCTGCCTTTACAGTTTTGGCTCTTCATTATTAGGTGTTGACAGATTTCATTTGACACGATCACGGGGCATGTCTGCAAATAATGTCTATTTTTATTCGTTAACTGAATTCAAATTGGACTGAAGGTGTATTATTTAGCACTTCCCTGTGTACTGAGCAGTCACACTCAGACACTTGTAAGTACATCGCTCTTCATACAGACCTTTGAAAGTCTTCAGAGTGGAGACTCAGTACTTGAAAGGGCACTTGGTCTCTGGCTAAACTGCAGACAGTCAAGAGGAAGCCAGCTCACTTGTTTGTGCATTGCAGTTTCTCAGTATGGTGCTACAGGTGTGTGTGTGTCTGTGTGTGTGTGTGTGTGTGTGTGTGTGTGTGTTTGATATTTATCAAGCTACAATTCCCAGGAGAGGGGGAGAGAGAGGGGAGGCAGAGAGAGAGAAGGAGAGAGAGAGAGAGGGAGAAAAAAACCTGAAGTCAAACTGGAGAAGTGAAACAGCACAGCCCACAGTTGGAACTAATAAGTTCCACTTCTGCATGGTACCTGTCTGTATGTATTTTTCAGCTGAACAGCACTCCACTCAACCATGTCAACCTGAACATGGCTGAATTGTGTTTCCAGTCAAAGTCCTTCCCGTGTACAGTTTTTGATTCTCTTGCATTACGAATCCATTTAAATCACTTCCAACAGCAACAAACATGCAGCAGAAAAAACATTTATGTACAGAGTTATGAAAATACTGCACTTTCTCATACTTATTTATGAAAATATTGCACCCACTGCAGTTAGAAATACTGTAATAAGATGCTCCATTAGTTTGTCAGTGCTAGTGGCAATATGTAGCAGAGGAGTGAGAGGTATAAACTGGTGGTAATTGAATTCCAGGATCCCAGTGGAAAGATGAAGGGTAGCCATGCTATTAGACAGAATTAGCCACCCTCTCCCACAGGAGCACACGTTTAGACACTGTGCACACAAGTGGTCGTGTGTGTGTGTGTGTATGTGTGTGTGTGTGTGTGTGGATATGTGTGCAGAGAACCTGCATGTGTAGACATGCGTGTCTATGAGTCCATTTGCACTTCCATGCAGGTTTTTGACAGGCTAAAACCCATCACATTAAGAGAGTTACATTTCATACCTTCAACTTCATTTTGACATGTTCATGAATAACCTATTAATGATTAATAAACATTCATAAATTAAATGATTGGGTTTCCATGAAAAGAGCCAAGGTTGGATCAAAGGTGGGTTGTGTGTGTGTGTGTGTGTGTGTGTGTGTGTGTGTGTGTGTGTGTGTGTATGTGTGCGTATGCGTGTGCAAATAGTGAGGGAGGCAGGTGAGTTAAAGAGCAGAGAAAACATGAAATAGAGAAAACAGAAAGTGAAAACAGAGTATTAAATATCAAAGATAAATATAGCAATTACAGATGAGAGGAATGAGCGTTGGAGGGAGGAGGGATGGAGAGAGGCATGAAGCCAAGGCTAGATTGGCGGGAGGTAAATTATTGCATTATTCAAATCCAGTCAGGTGATTCCCTTTGCACCTGCGTCACTGAGTGCCAAATACTAATGGATAGGTGTGTGTGTGTGTGTGTGTGTGTGTGTCCATCTTTGTGTGTGTTTGTGTTTATGCTGGCACATTGTAAAGAAGCTAAAATAGGTTGTCTTTTACTTCCAGTATTAAAAGCCTATAATTAGCTCTAGCAGAAGGACATTACAAGCTGTTATGGCCAAGCATGGATGAATGGATGGATTACATTGGATGGGATGCATGCTTGAATAGAGTATTTGATGGACATATTGTGTGAATGGGCAATCTAGAGGAATGATTATTTGAATACATGAATGAATGTAGAGGACTTGTATGTAGAAATTGATTAGTGAGTGAGACTCTGTGGTCTATAGCTGTGCTTAGAAAAAACATACACTGCATTTGTTAAACATGTAAATGCACTCTGTATCAGTCAATTTAATATGTATGCCCTTGTTTGAGCTTGCCTTGATAGTAATTTTTTAATCACAAAACATGTCAAGAGTTAATTTTATCAATTTTACTGATTTACACGGGTCTTCCCAGTGTAAAGGATAATCCCATTTCCCAGTTTGCCCTTCCTAAAGATTCCTGTGGATTTCATATTAACTGAGAAGCAGTTAGCTTAACATGTGACTTCCTTCCATATTTCACTTTATTTCAGCTCCGAACAATATCAAAACCAATTATCTGAGATGCAAAGTCAGTGTAGTGTAGCGTGCATCTACAACATTTCAGCTAAACGTTTTGCTTGATAAAGCATAAAAACTCCACATCATTTTGTGAATCAAAAGTAGGCTAAACCAGGGTGAGGCAGTACAAGTGAAGAAAGGATTTGCATGAAAGTCAACTCTCTGTCTCCAGCAGACATACTATATTTATAACTTTAGCAGACACTAGTACATGCAGTATGGTAATGGGGCACTGGGACATTGTCAATTGATGGAAATGATTCATTGTCCCTTGCCATCCCTTTTTTAAAATACGTGCCGGAAAAAAAAAGATCTGTCCGTCTCTCAGACAGAAAAACTGCTAACCATTTGAGATGCCAACCTGGAATGTGAAGAAGAGCTCAGAACTACATTTGTACACCTGGCCCTACATAACCCTTGACTTGTCAAATTTTTCCACCTCATTAATTATATAATCAGTGACAGTTTTATTTTTAATATGAGCATGTTTTTGAAATAGGCTATTGCTTGCAAAACTACCAATAAAGTCATTTTCAAAATATGTATTTACCTCCAGCAGGAGGTGGAATAAAGGCATCTGAGCGCCAGAAATATTAGATGTGTACTGATAGAGCACTGCTGCTTATGAACAAAGGTGGATTCAAGACAAAATAGCTTATGATGACCGACAGATTGCTGAAATCCTGATTGTGTGCATGGAGTAGTTTTTCTCAGGGCCTTTTCTTTTTCTATATATATGGCGGTCTCCTCTTTGATTTCAAAGCTGTTCATTCATTCATGTTTATTTTAATTTTCATGTTGCATTTAACTGCATTTGCAATTTTACGTTACATTTATTCTTACGTTCATTCTTAGCTATCTTCACTCTCCTCTGAAATCTTGTAGGAGGAAGGATGGTTCTGTGGCTCAGGAGGTAGAGCGGGTCTATTAATCCCGGGGTTGGCGGTTCGATCCCCGGCTCCTTCTGTCCTTGGGCAAGACACTGAACCCTAAGTTGCTCCTGATGGAGGCCAGCACCTTGCATGGCAGCTCCATCGCCATCGGGGTGTGAATGGGTGAATCAGACCAATCTGTAAAGCGCTTTGGGAACCAGTTGAAAAGCACTATATAAGTGATGTCCATTTACCATTTAAAGTGTCTTTATTTCCAGTAACAAATTAATTTGAATGATCCTGTAAACTAGCTGGCAAATTTGGATAGATCATTAAAATTAACATACCAATCTGAGTTTGATCTGCTAAGAGCTGCTTTTATGTACAAATGCTCTTGCTGCATACTGAAGTAGACAAACGGGCTCAAATTGTAAAGAGGCCCTCTTCAAAGGAATACTATCAAAAAAGAAAAAAATCTAACCTGGACTGGTGTCTTTACTTACATCCTTTACAGACAGCAGGGCTTTTGAAAGTGGAAGCCACAATTAGAGAGACAGGAATATATTTTACAAACATAGGTAGAAGTCAGTCATTGCTCATTTACTGGCTATTCTGATGCTGCTGTGTAAGCGTGAAAGTAGCCAGTTAGTGAGCTGTGACTGAATTAATGTCCAACATGCCAGAGGCATAAGACGATTTTGGAGAAGTGGTTGACACTTTTGTCAGAACACATGTTTGGAAAATATTTGGCATGCAAGTGGATGCCTGAGACTTACAGTGGATCACCCTGTGTTGATGTTGATGTTGTTGCTGTTGTAAATGGGTCAACTTTTTTGTATCAGAAGAAAGTTCTCCATTAAGTACATGTGATCAGTCTTTTTGCATACAGCATTCCAGGCTTATTTTTTTTGAATGGGGGTCTCCTCTGAGACAGGGAAGCGAAGAGCAATAAAACAAGAAATTATAATAAAATATCTCAAAACTGTCAACATGCTGAGCAGTGTTTGGAGTATTAAAGGGAAATGTTGTACACAGCCAATATGTCAAAAGCATGCTATTGTCCATTAAAAAAATAAATAAACAAAATTGCTCCCCTGAGTAAATAGCAGGGTGCCCTTTGTTGGAACCATTATTGTTTTATGTAATCTGATTTTCTTTTATCTGTTTTTATGAGTTATTATTGTTTAGAAACTAAGTCACTAGAGCTCAAATTGTATGTATATATTTTCATCAGAAACTGGGAAGAGTTGGATGATTATGCAGTGGGTTTCTCAAACGGGAACTGAAGCAGATGACACAGCTATAATTTGGTCTCTCAGATGCTCCATCGACAGTCTCAGCACACACTCTGCCTCTCTGTCACTGATGGAGAGTCACGACTTCTCAAGTTGAAGAAATATGCAAGCACACACTGACACATACACACACACACACACACTTGCAGAAACACACATGCACACACAACTTTTGTGTCTGTTTAAGCCTTCTGAATTAACGAGCTTCCACATACACACACACACAGATAACGCTCACACACACACACATAAACACAAACGCTCACATAAATTTAAAAGACTCCAAATCAAGAAACCACATAATGAATAGTAATCATAGGCATTTCCATAACGCAAAACATAATCCCTGATGAAAATTCAGACGAAGAAATGAATTATAGAGAGGAAAAACAGCCAAGCACCAAAACAAGTGCAATAAAGTAATGAATGATAATGTGGAGGAAAACGAGGCGAGGTCGGCAGTTAGAGGTGGTGGTGATGCTCGAGGGTGGAGGGAGGTTGTGCATGCGTGTACACGCGTGTGCATGTTATGCATTCACTCAACATTTATGCGTTCATGTGTCATAAAAATACAAGTGGAATTTCCAGACGGTACGCCTTTAAATGTTCATCTGCATGCGGAGGTGGGTGTGTGTGTCTGCATGTGTGAGTGTGTATGTAATCTAACGGTTTATGCAGTGAAGTTAGAGCTTATTAAAGGGAGTGTAAAGCAGAGAGAGTGTAATTACCAAACATAAATGAGAAGCTCTCACCCAATGCATTAAATTACCCTGAGAGAGGAATGCCAGCTGATAATTGGACTTTCTCATCTTAGTGTGTGTGTGTGTGTGTGTGTGTGTGTGTGTGTGTGTGTGTGTGTGCGCGCGCGCGCGCGTGTGTGTGTGAGGAGGAGAGGGAGCGAGAGAGAGTGTGTGTACATGTGCACACGCGGATGAAAACCATCTTAAGTTGAAAGATGTTGCACGATTTTATACTTACATCTGAGTGTGCGTGAGAGTTTGTGTATGTGTTCAAGTGTGTGTGTGTGTGTGTATCTGATGTCCTTCCTCTCTGGGAGAAACTGTTGTTGCTAGTCCTTTTGCACACTTCCAGGGTGATAAATCCGTCGATGCTCCAGTTGTGACAAACCATAGTTCACATTAGGCTTCACCTCCCATGTGTGTGTGTGTGTGTGTGTGTGTGTACTGTATGCATTTCTGTGTGTGAAACCCCAACATCGTGTGTAAAAATAAACAAATACATGCTGTATATCCACCTACATGTATGAATAAAAGTGTTTGTGCCTTATACTGAATGTTCTGTGTATTCCTTTGTGTCTGTGATTTCACTGCGAGTGTGTGTGTGTGAGAGAGATTAATTGTGTTTTGGTGTTAGTGTGTCAGCGGAAATGAGAGCTTGTGTGTCCCGGGAATGTTTGTGATAAAGACTGATTGTCTATCGATATATGTGAGACCCGGCATAAATTCAGCCATGTGGGCGGTTATGTGTGGCTGGAAATATGTATACTGAATTCGTGAGTGTGTGTGCATGCGTGTGTGTGTTTCTCCCTGTTGTGTGTCCCTGAGTGCATTTCCCTCCTCCTGCTCCCCTCTTTTTCCTCTGCACTGTCCTTGCAGTGTCCTTCTCTCTGCCTCTCTCTATCCTACTCTCCCGCCATCTCCATCTCCTGGCCTTGCTCTCTCTGTCTCTCCATGTCTTCTTTACCCCCGCATCCCCCCTTCACACACTCACACACACACACACGTCTCTCTTCCTCTTTGCGTCTCACTCTTTCCCTCCTTCCTTTTCCTCGCTCCCTCTTTCTCTCTAACTTTCTGTACCAGGGGAATAACATGCTTCAGAGCTTTCAGATGGAGACAGAGAGGGTAGCTCCAATCAGAACTGCGCCAGACCTTTTAAGTCAACACAGCGGCGATGTTAGCACACACACACACACACACACACATACACACACACACACTCATAAAGTTTCACGGTCAAATGCACACACATGTCCACACACACACACCAAAACACATACAGGGAGTTTTGTGAGGGAAAACTCAGCTACATGTGAACCTGAAAAAAACAAAATCACCTTAAAAAGCTGGAGCGGAGGGCAGATGCCAGTACAGAGGGAGATAGATGAAACAAGCTGTCAGAGAAGAAAACTTGCAGCAGATTAGAAGAGAAAGACATGGGAGAGGGAGCAGTGGGCAAAGCAAACAGAAGCAGAGAAAAGGCTTGCTGGAGAGGAGAATATAAAGAGAAATAAAACAAGGTAAACACTCTTAGCCGGACTGACCAACGTAAGAAGACAGAAACACACAGAAGCAGTGAAATGGGGATAATGGGGATAGAAAGATGGGCATTAAAGCAGGCGGCACACAGAGCAGAGTGACAGACTGACAGAGGGATAAACCGACAGAGACAAAGCGAAGGGGTTAGTTTGCTAAATGGGTCTGCTTGATAATTGTGTTTTGTGACAGCTGACAGTAGAGCCACTTAATTAAAGCCAAGCAGGAAATGACTATTTATAGAGGCTCCATCCCATCAGCACTAAATGACATGGTGTTTTATTTCCCTGCAACTGACTGGCCGCAAAATGCTGACTTTATTTAATTCAATAAGTGTGTGTTTGGAGAGGAGGGGAGAAAGGTGGTGTGTGTGTGATGTAGTGATGGGGGCAGTCAGTGGGAGGAGTCTGCATGTGTCTGTGTCGGCGTGTAATCCTTAGGTGTGTGTGTGTAGGAAAGATATATCTATATAAAGAAATAAATCAGCATTATTATATAAATTTGCCCCAGGCAATTGAAAGCAAGCATTATATTCACTCAACACACACACACACTTACAGACTCCTACAAAACACATGCGCAAGTTCACACACACACACACACACACACACACACGCACACACACACACACACACACACACACACACACACACACACACACACACAGTCATGTCCCACGACTTGCACAGTTTGACAGCATTCTCCCTGACAGTTTGAAATGTCAGCCCCAAGTGTCGGTCCAAGTGTGCAGATGAATGTGTGTGTGTGTGTGTGTGTGAGTGTGTGTGTGTAAGCACAAAGATACGTGAGGTAAAAGAGCCACTGTTTCCTGGATGTCAGCTATAAAAACCATTCACAGAGGTATGCTGCTGCCTCCTCGTTTACTGTAACACTATGCACTCGATTGGCCTTGAAGTGAGGGAATTCGAGAGACCAAAACACTGAATGGTTGGACCATAACAAACAACCAAAAACAGAAAAGGCTTCTGTGCCCACGAATGCACTCAAAGCACATTGCTGAATTTTTGCTTTTGTTTGCTGAATAACTTCAGGTGACTTGCATTCAAAATTATAACTCCTAGTAGTTCTAAGACTGGATGATGAATTAATTTTGTTGTAGCGCCATGTGCTTGTTTGGAGAATCTGTGAATACAATTTAACGAGAAGACTGCACTTTGAATAGAGGCAGATTTTTTTTATCTTCCTCTGAGACTGCAACTTAAACTTTAAGAAAAAATATGTATGCGGGGACCAATCACAATTATGTTGCACTGTAGCTTAAAATAAAATCTGACAGAGCATTAGCAGGTGCATAGAAACAAGACTATGAGTCTACAGGCAGCTCCGTGAGGCTGCACTTTTTAGCTGCACATTTTAGATTAGCGTTTTAACATGCTAACATTTGGTAATTAGCACTAAACACAAACTACAGCTGAGGCTGATGAGAATGTCATTAAGTTTTATGGGTATTTGGTCATTAATCAGAGTTTTGGACAAATAAAATTTTTTACCTGATGATTGTGCTAGATGAATTTCAAAGTTATTGAAATTCATCCTGAGGGGGGCATGAAGGTCAGTACCAAATATCATGGCAATGTATTAGTTCACTGAGAAAATAAATAAATAAATTAATTAATTAAAAACTTTTAGTAACCGTAACCACAATCTTTCCCTAACCTTAACCACGTGTTTTATTAGCCTTACCCTAACCTGCCCTGAACCATAATTTATGTCATAACCACGATCCTTGACTAACCTGTAGTTGCCATTGGCAGATATTGTAGCAAGCAAACATTTTCAAAATGTTGCAATGGGCCTAAAAAATGTTGGCAGAACCGTCTAATACTGACATTGTTTTCTGGCAACAGAGTTGGATTTTGTGTCAGGTAGGCAGTGGGCCAGCCTTAAAAGAAATCTTAGTTGTCCTTTAATCCAAACACTCTTAATTGTTTAAACCCCAACTGAACTTAATTTCTCCAAGCAATCCTCCTTAAGTATCTTTCAAAGGAACAAAACTGTCATAGGTTACAGTCAGCCATTATTCTTCATCTGCTGATTCTTCTCCTTTTTTCATTCAGTGTTGAATAGAATATTCCAGCATTTTCTCCTTACATTGGAGTTACATCACTCTTAAACATTTGGACGTCTTAATCCTTTTATTCAAGCCTGTTACTTCTTAACTTCATTTACTGTAATACGAAATACTGAATCTGAGTGCTGTGTGTAAGAGGAATTGCAGCCATGTTAAAATACCTGTAGTTTTAAAGTATTAATAAACCTAAGTGAGTTCAACCGCATGCCTCTCTTCAATAAACAATTCATTTTAAGAGATAATGGGCAAGGATGAAGACATAAAACAAGGTATCAAGGATAAATTCAGTGGTTTTCTTCATCCTACTTGGAGAACTATGCATCAATATTTTCTCAGACAGGCACAGCACAGTTGCTGTAACGACTGCCAGCACTGTTGGCACATAAAGAACAGAACACAAAACCAGAACAAAACACATAAATGCCTGCTGGTTTCATCCATACTAAAAACGAATCCTCTTGAGCTTGGTTTAGGCTCGTAGACTTTCTTCTTCTCGCCGAATCCCTCTGTTTCTGTGGATGTTGCCCGATCCGGCACTTTTTCTTCAGACTTTTTGTGTACTTAGGTTTTGAGTGTTGGATTCCACACACAAGATGAATAATAACAAAATGTTATTTAATGTAAACATGGTTCCCCAATTGTAGCCTGACATTGGAAGGGAAATGTTAACTGTTGTGTCAGACACACTAAACAACCTGTCTTTGAAGAACAACTATAGACTTAAATAATGTCAGACTCCTGTAGCTTTTACAAAGTGTTTCACTGTCAAAGACATCTCTTGCTTTTTTCTGGGTTTTTTTTCTGTTTCTGATTAATTAGTCAAAAAATAACAACCTGTGTGGTACAATAAAAAAAAACTTTGAGCATCTGAAATCTGTATAACCTTTATTCAGTCACTTTTATCTTCTTGTTATATTCACTCATTTAACTGTGCTGCTCTGTCCTCATGAGCCTTTCTTGTTTCCCTTGTTTTTGCACAACTCGTCTCATTTCCTTTCAATCATAGATAAACATAGGCAGGAATTGCAGCCTCCTATTTCTATAAGTCATTTATTATTCAATGTGTGCTTTGACCTTACAGGGCCATTTTGTGGATGTTAAATCCTATTGTTTTGTTGTTGGGAGGAACATCTGACAAATTTATATCTCAAGAGTTCAACCTCATAGGCTCTGGAAAAAAAACATCGCCAGCCTCCATCAAACATGGCATCCAGTGGAGCGCAGAGATCAGCTTCTATTTCCTCAGTATCAGTAAGCTGTTGGCACTAGGGCACTAGCTTGTCAGCGGTGGAGCTTAAAAAGTTTCTTCAAAAATAACCCATAAGAAACAGCCAAAATGAACAAATACCGAGCAGTTTACTACTATGAATACGATACGTACCCTTCAAGGTCATCTGAAACTAGCTGTGTAATTATTCCTGGAGTTCAAACAGAACATGGTTAATTAGCATTTAGTTACTAAGCGACACAAACTTTGTTGGAACAAACTTCCAAAAGATCTTAGACTTACATCTTAGCCCTAACATGCTGTTTTTAAATCCAGACTGAGGGCATATCTGTTTTTAATCCTATCTAATGTGCTATTTTATGTTCCAAAGTACAGTAAATCTGTACTGAATGTGATACTTCATTCATGGTGATTCTGCATTCATTAGTCAGTTAATTCGATGTCCAATTTATTTAATAAATTTCAATCTTTTATTATAAATATTCTTATAAAGTACAGTAGTGCTTCATGATTCACCACATAATGCCATGCAGTTAATTAGATTTTTTTTTTTTTATCAAATGACTGTAGATCTAGAAATAACACCTTTATTTTGCTGTGTCCATGGTTACTAAAAGTAGCTGGTGAATCTGTCAGTGGTCGCAGCTTGGCAGAGCTAATTTGGGAATGTTCATTGTTTCAAGTGATCCTTCCCCACCACACGAAAATAGCCATTAATTTACTGTGTACACTTACATGCAATATCATGTATAAATGATATGACAGTATTACAGTATATAGCATTATACTGAACACTCTATTATTATAAATATTAAAACACATGCTAAAATAGAAGCCACAGTTTTTGCTCACCTTTTTCCTTGTTGACAGGCTGGTGTAGGTGAACAGGCATATTCCTTGGGAATGCTGCATTCCCAAGGAATATGAACACTGTGTTGAAACAGATCTCAGCTATTAACAAAATTTGTTCATACGAACACAGATAACATTAAAGCACAATACAATAATGATGGTTAAATGTTTCTATGTCTGTCCCTTTCCCTCTGTCCTTTTTCTCTTTCTATACTCCATTTTCCCTTCTTCTCTTCTTTATTCAGCCATAACTCTCTTTCTGAACAGTCCATGTTTTTTGTCTCTCTTTATCCCTTTTTTTCCCTTGTTTTTTCGCTGCTTTACTTTAAAATAGTGCTGATGATAACACCACCTTGTTTGAACAGTTGAAGTGGCAGGGATTCACAGTCATCAACACCTGCTTACTTGAGTGGTGCTGCGACTTCTGCTTCCACTTTTGACATTATATATCACCCTAATAATGCCTCTCTCTCTCTCTTTTATCTCATTTTCTTCTATCTCACTTTCTTTGTTGCGCCTTTTTTTAAAACTTTCACTTCTTTTCTGCTGTTTTTGCAGCCACCTCTCATACACACCAACACTTCCTTCCCTGCTCGCTTCCTTCCAGCCCTGGTGTGCTGCCATGAGGTATTCACCGTTTTACTTTCTCTCTCTCTCTCTCTCTCTTGCTCTCGCTCTCTCTCTCTCTCTCTCTCTCTCTCTCTCTCTCTCTCTCTTTTGCTCTCTCTCTCTGCACCTGGCTGTGTCCCATAGCAGTTCTGGCAAAGCAGAGAGCAGATGAGACAGTGTTAAACAGTGTCATCTGCCAACACATCCAGCCCAGAAAGCTGCATTGTAGTATGTGCTTTGTGTGTGCGTGTGCATCCACAGGAGTATGTACAGTATTTGTGACTATGCATATGTTGCCTCTGTGTTAAGGTGTATCCTGCTCGGTGCGTGTGATCAAGTTTGTGGTGTGTACTGATGTATACAGCTCCTTGATGTGCCATCTCTTGAAATGTGGGAGTAGCGACACACTGAGACTGTTAAACTGAGAGGGCCCTTGGCTTTGAACACTGACAGCCCTGTGGCTGGCTGTCTCTGCCATACAGTGGCGGTCGTTCAAAAGTCACCATCTTGATTGGCAAATCAAAGGCATCTACCGCCAACTGCTGTACTGCAGATACATTTCATACGGACGTTCTCTCCTCTATTAAGCGAAACCCCACTAGGCAAGGGTGTGACAAAAATGTTATAAAAGGGCTAGGGCTGTGATGGGCTGTTCTCTACTGAGGACTCCGAGAATGTGTTTTATTTATTTATTTTATATACATGTCTAAGGTCTGATGTCTTGGCAACTGCTAGTTTTCCAAAACATTTCAAACACACGGCTGGAGCATTTATGTCTTTAGACAGCGTGATGGGAATGTTTTGATAGGGAGGTATCAGCTCCTCAGGGCCTGCGATGTGTTGACGAAATATTTGTCATATGATTTACATAAAAATGTGGTTTAACAGTTGAACTTAACTCCTCATAGAGATGTCACTAACTCACAACAGAGTGATAGTATAGAGATCTAGTCCTAACTAGTGTGATGACCCCAAATATTACTCCTCACGAAATCAAAAGAGCTATTAAGAAACACCTCTGTTTTCTAGAGTATGATATATTACTAAATCGTCATGCATCAGTGAAAGTGACACCATTTCATTGATGGCACATGGCACCATACAGTATCCCAGCAGTTGATTAAAACTCTGCCCTGGACAACAACTGGAGGTCATGACCTTGACGAAGGACTGCAGTGCTGTAGAAGCAGATGTGGATTTGTTTGCGTGTGTGTGTTTGTGTGTGTGTGTGTGTGTGTGTGTGCAGCCCTGTGTGCCTTTGTGCACACATGGAAAGCATCCTCACAGACTGCCTTGGCTTTCATTTGATATGCAATACAATTCATAGCGTGCTACTATTAATACCCATTCACTCTCCATTCTGCAATTTGTCTATTTACTGCAGGGTGATGGTGGAGGTGGTTGAGGGGTCTGAGAGCATGATTGTGATTTGAGTAATGCTTTCAGAATAAAGGAAAGGAATGGAGGCAGAGATGGAGAGATGGGGAGAAAGACAGGCATAAAACAGGGAGGGAGAGATAGAGAGAACAACTGCAATAAGGTAAAGGATGGGAAGATGAGTGCAGATAAAGTGAGGGGATTCAGTGGGAGGAGGGGGGGAGACAAGGGAAAATATAGGGGGATTGAAATCCTCCTGGGATGCACAAAGAGAGGAAACACTTAAGATGACTCAATTCATCACAATCACTGCTACAAAAGAGAGGGAGGGAGAAAAATGAAGGGGAGAGATGCAGAAGAGAACGGGAGTATGTACTGCAATACATTAGCAAGACTGGAGTAAGTGCATAAAAAGGCAGTACAAAAATTATCAGGGGTGAAGGGGGGGGGTGCGCTCTTATAATATTTAATTTTGCTTTGGGGAGGAAAGTAGTACGTTTTTTTAGTGGCACAAGAGAAGTCACAGTGACACTTTGGTTGTTTATATTTGGTTTATACTCACCTTGTTCAATAGTGCAATACTTCCCAATATAGAAAATACAATGCATGTGATACCTTCATTAAAACACCAGACATAAAGCAAATGCATCTACTTGTTGATTTAATGTAAATGTGTAAGCCAAAATAGCCTGACTTTTGGTTTTGGTTTAGGAATCGGCTCCAAGATAAAAACACAAAATTATTTACATATAATATTTTACCATGGTTTAATTATGGTAGAATACTGGGTCGCACTTTATTTTACAGTACACCAATAAGACATAACAAGCCGTACTTTGTATCAAATTAGACATAAACTAAATACTATTTTATTTATTAGACATACACAGTTATACCCTAATTTGACACCATACACCTAAATTATGCTGTAATTATAAACCACATATTAGACTCAAAATATACTTAGAGACTATTATACCAAATTATACAGCAATTAGAAACCAAATATGAGATCCTAATACACTATTACACACCATTTTTCAAGATCATAGTCTAATTAGAAATAAAATACAATGCCATATCAGATCCAAAGTATGCTACAGTTAGACGCTATTCTACCCTTACTACCAAATTATGCTGTGATCAGACATCAGTTTTAACTCTACCAACATGGGCCTATGATAGCTTAATTAGACAACACAGGCTATTGGCTAATTAGCCTTTATAATAGTCATACAAAACAGTGAGAGCTCAGAGGACAATACATTTATTTGGCCTTGATTAAAAATAGTTTAACTTTCTTACAGGGTCATTTGTTGCTCATTAGAAGAAAACTGTACCGTAAACTAAAGTCAAACCACATCGGGTCACATCTTGATGCTACTTCACGTGTCCCTGGTTGCTCTCCGCAGTCCCATGGAGTTTGAAATACATAGCCTAATACATGCTTCCTCGACGCCCTACTCCATCCATACCAGTTAAGTCTACACGCCATTTAATGCCATGCCACTATCCGACCCCAGTAACATAAAGCTATGAAAGCTGCCAGGACGCTGCATCTTTATTTCCCACTATCAGACCCTTATTAGACATTCTTAGAGGGTAATCTGCAACACATTACAAAATAACTGTACTGTAAACTGAAGAGAAATCACACATATCTGCTACTTAAGACACACCTTTCTTCGGCTGGTCCCATGCTAGACATTCGATTTTAAAAAAAAATTTCTTTGAATGAAAAGGCATGAGACTGGAGGCATCATTACATTTGTTTTTTTTTATTGGGCAAAACCTGTACAAAATCAAAGGCTGTGTCTGCATAGCACTGTAGTTTCCCCTGAAAAAAATCAGACAAATCTAACATTTGTACTGAAGTGTCTTGCAGAGGCTGTAGCAACTGTTTTCAGTAAGAATAGAGACAAAGGATGGGTCACCTTTGCAGCTATGTGTAACTACAATGGTTATACCGGCTAAATAATGGATTTATTTATTAAGATAGTTGTAAATGCTGAGTGTTTGTTGCAGGGGAGTGCTGAAGGAATGTCCTGAGTTGAGATAAGAGGACCTGCAGGGAGAGCAAGATGACCACATCATCACTACAGGAGACATGTGAGGGAAAAGAGGGATTTTAATTCAACAGCTCAGATCATACATCACTAAGCTGCTGGAGCATCTATACAGAAACATTTAGACATGTAACGTTATAGAGCCAATTCCTCTTGACTCGCAGTATGCATTCACCAGGGCCGGGGAGGGGGCTTTTCAGCTAACTTCTACAATCTGACTTTGTTTTTTATTTCAATCCGTGCAAGCGGCTGCATCTGCAACTGGACACACTGCATAACAAGGCTAACGTTAGCTACATAGGTTAGGATATTTATCTTCTTTGTCCTGGGTCATCACTATATATGGCTCTCAAACTATATGCTGTATATTTACATAAACACAGAGTCTTCCTCGTGAGTTGGTGCCCCTGCCAAATGTGCATTTAGAGGGAAAAACCGAGATCCAGACAAGCAGCCTTTTTTTTTTTTTTTTTTTGTGTCAGTTTTATGTATAGGAATAGGAATTGGGTAGATGGCTACTGAAAGCTGAACAAGCATGTTGTTCAAACCATTAGCCCATGCTTTGTAGGCCTATTTTGACAAAATAATAACAACCACTATGTATTTATATTGTAGCTCCACTCTCAAGGTCCGTACCGTAATTGCGTAATATTCTGTGGTAATTCAGTGAAGGGAGATTGTTAGGAAGGTTTGCCTTTTCAAAGATAGGGTCAAGATAGAGTCAAGTGAAATTATTAATAATGTGAAAGAGGGCCTGGCTTTAAAAAAACAAAACAAAACAATGAAATGCCAAATTCATCTCCCTTTCACTGATAATAATCATATTGTTCCTAACAAAATACCAGAATGACTTACTGTGTGACTGATACCATTTATAGGTTGCGTTTTAAATCTCTGAGCGTTCCTGTGTGCATTCATATGTGCACACATCAGGCAGGCTTCACATACCTGTTGTCAACTTCATGAGGACACAGTATTGTGGAGGAAGTTCATAACTCCACAAGATTTAGAAAAACCTCTCTTTATTGAACCACATCCACTCCCGAGAGAGCTCTCTCTCTCTCTCCCTTTGCCTCTCACACAGAAAGTGTATTGTAGAGAGCGTGAAAAGTGAAATAGTGACAGGCAGGTGACGAGGTTCATCCACCAATCTCACATTAGCTTTATTAAAAATGTACCAAGGACAAATGGAGGACCTCTCAAGAGACCAGATGAACTCTGAAAGGCAGGAGCTGTCTTTCAGGTTTGGACAGCACAGACCCAGGGTGCACATACATACACACACACACACACACACACACACACACAAGAGAGGGAAAACTGTCTCAGCATACATTCTTTGAGAGGCAAAATGTGCCAAAGAGTGTTAGAGATGAAAAAGAGGTGAGGGAGGCAAAGGCAGAGTCCCAGAGAGAGATTGAGAGTGAGGAGGAAAGACAGCGAAGAGAAAGAGACACAGAAAGTCAGAGAGAGAGCACGAGAGGGGAGGGGAAGAGAAACGGCGGGGAGGGAGGGGGGCGCGGGAGAACGATAGAGTTCTGGAGAGGTTAATTGGAGGTTGTGGCGTGATGATATGATTCAGAGAGATCATTAGCATTCCAGAGCTAAATATTAATGACGCCAGCGCTCAACTTCAGCCGAAGGAACACAGTGCTACTGCAGGTGAGGCCCGAAAGACAGAGTCAGAGGAATAGAAATGCAGAGTTTGCAGCACTAAGAACTATAAGCCATAAATGTTTAACACCATCATTAACATAATTTGATGGAGGCTTTTTGTCTATGCGTGGTGGGTGGTACTGAAAGTCTTGCCAGGGTAAATTAGAGAAGGAAGCTTGCTTAATCATTGCGGATTTTACAATAAAGTCGTAAATTGCGGCATTTTATCCCCACTCTTTTTTTCTGGGCAAACCTCAGACAATAGGTTCCAGTATAAGCTTTGAACATGCTGATGTTGTACATGGTGGATATTGAGCTCAATGGCCCGGGAGCCTCAGTGGCATTGACAGAGACGGTACTGAAGTAATTAATCATAAGCACCAAGATCAAAGTTCCTCTCTAGAAACTCTTACAGATGGGACTATTTAGTGTTTTGCTTGCGTGACCACGCAGTTACAAGCATGCAAGCACACACGCGGGTTCACCTGCACACGTGCGCACACTTCTACAAATATCCCCCCCAGATGCAGCAACCTGCTCTGTATTGTGGGTTATTTATGGCAGTAGATTGAGGGCCCAGGCCTTTGAATGTGTTTGGAGACATGTGAACTACAGTAAGTGGCTTTGAAATCCACAGTGGCACAGTATTAAAGAATTTCTTCTATTAGTGAGCTGGCAAATGCTCACTGGAATGGAGACAGCTTACATGAATCACAGCAGATATTCATTGTGTGTGCATCTGTGTACATGTGTGTGCGTACATGTGTGTGTGCGACTGCGTCTATTTCAAAAGCCCTTTTAAAAGGGAATCTAGGAGGATGGAAGAAAGGATTGAGGAAAAAAAAAAAAGCATTACTCTTGAGGTAGCAACACAGGAGCAGATCTACAAAACTATTAATCTCTTCCTCTGCCCCCCTCAGCCACCTCTTTCTATCTCTCTCCTCCTGCCTCTCTTCTTTTCCTATCTCCTCTTTTTTCTCCAGAGCCCTCCTCTGCATTTATTTCATTAATCCAACTCTCCTATCCTTTTCCCTCGCTCACAGCTACTCCATCTATTTCTTTCACTTTACATCTCCTAACTCTGCTCTGCTCCCTCTCTCCAATGCGCTCCCCCGCCCTTTATCACTCTTTGTCTCCATCATGACTTGTCTCACTCACTCCCTCCCTCCTGCCCTCCACCATGTCCATATTTCACTCTTTCCCTCCTCATTTTCGTCCTCCTTTTGACCTCATCTCCTCTTTGTTTAATCTTTGTTTTTCTCAATCTTTTAGTCTCTTATTCTCTGTCTCTCTGGCACTTTCGATCTCTTGCTCTTTCACTCTCTCTCTCTCTCTCTCTCTCTCTCTCTCTCTGTGGTCTCTCTCATCCTCTCTCTCTCTCTAACCCACTTCTGCACTGCCACTCTGCAGTGTATTGCAGAGATTCAGACCTCAGTCTCATATGTGGTTGAGGTTTCAAAGCCGCAGTTCCCACCAAAGGTTCAAATCAACACACACAGACACACACACACACTTTAACTTGGTCGCAAACTTGCGCACTCACACACACGCCCACTCAGCAGTCGCAGCTGCAGTGGTTCTGGCTCGGTGGCTGAGGCTGCATGGGGTTCCTTTGTGGGTGAGGAGCTCTACTGCAGCGACTCACTCTTCGTCTTTCTTCTTTTTTTCTTCTTCTTCCCTGTCTGTCTCACGCACCCACCCCTCCTCGCTCCCCTCCCCTGCCTTTTGTTGCCTCACATGCCCCCCCCCCCCCCATCATCTTCCCACTCTTTTCCCCTGCCCCTTTATTATCCTCCTCCGCAATCAGAATGGTTTGTGTTTTTCTACTGTACATCCAGCTGTCCTCTCCCACACCTAGCAAAAGCCCTCACAACCCCCCACACCCCGTTTCAGTCCCCTGAGACTCACCCCTACCATTCTTCGGCCTCTCAAGTGTCACGTCACCCCCCTCCCCACCCCCACCCCCAAGACCTTACCCACCCACCCTTGGCCCTATTGTCTGTAGAAAAAATACACCTCCTTATTATTCTCACTCTGCACCACCACCCGTTGCCATGCGTGCGCACACTCACATTCATCCTTATCACTTCACTTTCGCACCTCGGTACCCACACCTTTGCCTGTATATTTCAAGTATTGGCTTCATGTGCGCACACACATACACACACACACACACACACATAGTCACAAACTGACATGTTCTCTCCACCTCTTCCTGTTTGGCTACACACCACACTTCTTCTCGGGCCACTAGTTACACTGCGTCTCCAGCGATGCAGTCATGTGCTGCTGTACCCCTCCAATGCTCCATTCTTATCTCTCTGAAGACTTTTTCTACCTTCATGCCTCCTTCCTCCCTTTCCCCCCTGGCAACCTCCACCTCCTCCTCCTCCTCCTCCTCCTCCTCCTCCTCCCATCACATCCCCCAATTCTTCCCGCATCTTCACAAACAGACAATAAAATCTTCTTTCACCACTCTTCTCTCCCTCCTGACCTCTTTAATCTCATCCATCCCATACCCATGGCTTTCTTTCTCTATCCCCATCTCACTTCAAACACATCAGCCTATACACAATGGCTGCAGTTTAATAACACATATTTCTAGAATGATATTGAAAGAAAAAAAAATCATTGTAGTACTGGGTATAGCATATTAACCTACCTACCAACTGTGACTCCTTTCTTCTAACAGTCATCCTCAAATCAGCTTCTCAACCATTGCAAATCCCCGAGGCTGACATTGCCTGTCCCTTATTTACTTTCCCTCGCCTTCCTCCCTGCAAAAATATATCCAATCATTCTCACTTTTCTTTGCTGAGGCCTCTGTAATGATAAGCTGACTTAGAGCTTGTTTTTAGCTAATTATCCTCCTTTATTTATTTTCACGGTGAGTGAATCATTTTCTGGAAACATGACGACCACATTAATAAGCAGCTCCTGTTTCCAATTAATAGTCCTGTGCCTCTGTTGTTCTGGCAGGAGGAAGTATGAGGTAAATATATGAGGTAAATATATGTAAAATATCATACATGTGCAGTAAATGGACATGTATGTTTATGAATGTGCACAAACATATTAGTAGACAAGTTGGGTGAGGAGAGCAAGGGGGAAAAACACTAAAACCAAAAGGTCAAAGTTTAAATTCACAACAGCGATACATCCTTCTGTAGAACCCTCAAGCAGGACACTTCACAAGATTTGCTTCATGCTCACTTATTGTCAGTTGCTATTAGACAGAGTTGGAGTTTTTAGAAACTTTCAAATTAAAGATCGAATTAGTTGTCTTAGATATCCTTTAATTGGGAAAAAAAAACCAATACAGAGTCTATATTTGTTTCTTCTGTTTCTTTTCATCCCTCTAGATCACGTCTTCTCCCCTCCACTCGGCCATCACCTCATTCTCTTTGTCTCCGACTGTCTCTTTATCCCTCTTCCTCCCCCTCTACGTTTCCACCAGACACATAGGCCTCCTTTACCTCTGCAAGTGCTGCATTATTAATTGACCTGCATCGGCCTTACAGTGGAGAAAACACTCACAGTCTAAGACACACAGCCAGTCATACAAAAAGATCCATACACAAACCACGCACACAGACACTCACAAATGCACGAGCACTTGCATATGCATGGGCACATGTCTGTTGTGTGTGTGCATGTTTTTTGAACTTGTTGTTGTTGATTTGTATACAACATGTATATATTCTAATCCCATCACACATGTTAAGGTAAGCCCGGGGCAACTCCCCTCTGAGGCTTCGCTATTACCCCAGTCATGATCACAGCTTGATTCCCTTGTGTGCATCGTTACATGTGCCTTTGCCTTTGTCTGCATCTCGTTGTTTGATGTCTACCCTGAATGTGTGTGTGTGTGTGTGCGTGCCTTTGTTGTTATCTCTGTGTTAGTCTGGCCAGTTTCATCTGTTGTCTGTGTGTGTGTGTGTGTGTGTATGCAGTGTTAGCCTGTGTTACTGATACACATGACCTGTATAGTAAATGTCTTTGATGAAGTACAGCCCTAGACAATATTCTGTGTCGGTTCATAAAAGCAACATGATGTGATCAAATCATCTGCTAATTTATTCCAGCCAAACCAGGAAAACAGACTGGTAACTAGGGGCTTATCTCTGCTAATAACAACTGTTGTCAATGGCAGTTGCTGCGCACTAATTACTTTTGTTGCTTTGGTTTTTATTTTATTATTTAGTGAATTGAATTTTTTTTTTTTATCTATGTGTATTTTGTCATCAGGTTTACACAGGGTGTTTAATCCCCACACAGAGTTCTTTTATTTTACCAATTCTGAATATAAATGAATTATGGATTTAAACATTATATAATCAGTGAGTCAGTTTGTGTATGAGCAAATTACTTAAATTTTATTTACCTGAATGCTTTGCGATTGGTTATGGAGATTTGCGTTTTTCATGCCCTGTTAGCCAAACATGAGTGTTTGAATATGTGACAGATACACAGAGTTAAAGCGTTTTATCCTCATTGGTCATGGCCGTAATCTTAAGTCTTGTGATTGGATACGGAGATATTGCTGAAGTGCTTTAATTGCTTGAAGGGTTTAATGCATGTGTCTTTTGGACACAAGTGAGTTTCTATGCGCGCATGTGCGCGCGCGTGTGTGTGTGTGTAGACGCTGCTACTGTACAACTGTGTGTACCTTTGAAAAGTTCAGCGCTAGAGTCAGTTCTTTTTTTATCCAGATTGTTTTCACACACAAACACCTTCCCGCCCACATACACATGCACACACACACACATGCACACACGCCCACATGTACAAACATGAGCACACACACACACACACACACACACACACACACACACACACACACACACACACACACAGACACAGCAATAAAGAAAAAAAAACACAACAAAGGAAGATAAACAGTGATTATTTACAGTGATTTATTTACTGTCATTCAGATGAAGAAGCACATCACACACACACATTTGACACACAAGCCTACACTCACACTCACAAACAGACACACACACACACACACACCGCCTCATTGGTACAAAATACAGGTACCAACGGAAATACAACAGCAACCGGTATTACTGTATAAATATAGAAAATTTCAAATGAAGTGCTCACATGCAAACACAGGACACAGCTGCGGACATACAAGTCTGCTCACTGAAGGAGCACCCATCTGATTGACAGATAGGTTTGCCAAGGCGATCTAATGTCCTCACTTTCACCTCACTCCCCCTTGCCTCTTTCCTTCGCCCCTCTGAGAGTGATAGAGCACTCCCTTAAATATAAATCAGTAGAATCACACCACGTCAGAAGTCTAACTCTCCCCTGTAGTCTCATCAAACACCAGCATACCCTGCCCACCACTCTGTCTCCATCTGTCTGTCTCTACACGGTCTGTCTCCGTGTTTTTTGTCTCTTCCGTCTTCTATCTAAGTGTTTTCTTGACCATTTGAGGCTCTCTCCACATGACCAGTGGATCAGCTGTGTGATGTGTGAGCAGAAAAAGCTGTTTTTACACACAGAATCTGTTTTGTTGGAAAAATCATCTATATTGACATCATACGCCAACAAGAATCAATGTGATTACGTGTACAGCGCAAAATAAATAAATAAATAAATAAAATAAGATGAAATAATTTAGTTTGGAGTTCCTCTTTGGGGTTTTGTTGCACAGTACAGTACATCACGGACATGATGAGTAGATAGACATTGAAAACCACAAACAAACAAGGTCAAAATTGAAACTGACTGAACTTTGAGTTCAGCTGTGAGGCATAAAATGTGGAGGGTGCACAACGTTCAAGGTAGTACTGCTGTCAGGTTCAGCATTTCCACTCTGTCGATAGGAAAGCAATGGCTCTCACCAGTGCAAATTGATTCTGTCACTGATGATGTGTAGAGATCCCAAGGGGGTGACCTGAAAAATTAAGTAACTTAAAACTTTGAGAATCTGATACTTTTCTACTGTGCTTCAAGATCCATGAAGGTTAGGCTGGTTATTATTTATATTTTGGTTATAAGAAATGACGGACAAGCAGAATAAAAAATCAGTAATACAAAATTCTGGATGAAAATTGGATGAGTATCCTCACAAAGCAGGAAACAACACTTTTGGGGTGAATGCTGACATAAGGTTTGGATGAAAATTGGTTTAAACCAATCTGCCCTTTTAAAAACATATTTTTCTGTAAAAATCAATAAAAACTGAAAACTATTAGCCTCAGTCATGGCTTGCGTAGGAGCTCAGAGCAAAATATTGTACCAGCTCTTCCCAATCTCTAGTTAGAGTTTGTCCAATTTGCTGTATCCAATATTTTCATTATTTCAAAAATGGTTTGATCATGATAGAAATGTTTCAGAAGTATTGTGGTTGTAGCAGTAAAGCCTGATAAGGATGGCTCTTGTTTATGAGTATAATGATACATTACATTGACCAGTTATGACAGAACTGCTAGCTCTGTCTGAAAGTTCACGGGAATTCTCCTCAGCAGGATTGGAACAAACTTCCAAGAAGAAGCTGCATGATTAGAACCCCGGAAAGTGGTTTCACCATTTGGCCCCATCGTTAAGTGTAAATGCTGTGTTGTTCCTTGCTTCTCTCATCTTAGGCTATAATACCCCATTCCTCACCACACACACACACAACACAAATGTTTCCTGTTTATTCTCTATCTTTATCCAATTTTCTCCTTACGCTTTTGAATACTGTTTACCCTCTCTGTGCTCCCTCTCTCTCCTCTCCTTGTTACCTTCCCAGCTTATTCTCTGCTCTTCCTTCCCTCTCTTCCTCCTCTCTTGCGACAGGCTGCCAGTGATTCATGTAGGCCTACTGTAGATACTTCACACACACACACACACATACACACACACACACATGCACACACACACACGTGTATTTATGTTGCTGCAGACAAGGACACAAACCAGCAGGAGAGAGGTGATCCCTCCAGGCAGTAGTTTGTTAGGTACACATTACCTTATCTGCACCCTAGGAGCCTTCTTACAGTGACAATATTTACATCCATCTCATGATATAACTCTGAAAACTTTTACAGAAAAACTAATAAATCAACAGTTTTCCAGGTATACTTTATATTTACTCTATCTTTATATTTAACCGAAACATGGCACTGAGGTAGGTAGGTGCATTGGACTATGTTAAAAATCACAGGTATGGCATGTATTCTTTAATTTATGCTACACACTAGGTAAGAGAAACATTGGTTGCAGGGGTAATGTGTAATATAAGACAGCAGGGAACAATGATAAAGCACTAGTAAGCATATAGAGTAAGATATCTACAGTAGCTATAGCATCACCACCTGCACGTTTTGCTAACAAAGCAGTAAAAAAAAAAAAAAGAATATATATTGTGCCCACACTCTCTAATAAGAAAAGCTTCTTTGTTCATGTTTTGTTTTTGCCTAATTGAGTTATTTTCCACAGCCATATTTTTTTTTTTAAACTGTTTGAAAAAAGGGTTTAGTGTAGAAACAGACTGGATTTTAATCATTAAATGGGAAGCGTCTCTTCAGCCTGTTGGAACTGCTGACAGGTTCACATTTCAAGTGTGCACCAAACAAGCAAACTCAGTGTCGGTCTTGTTCCAAGGAAACAGTGGCGCAGTTTGTTTCTGGTGCAGAACACGGTGTCACAATGATTTGGACCACAGGGAACCTCAAGGGAACACAGGCGATGGATTGTGGGTAAGGAGAGGTGAATCTTGCAAGCAGAAGGAATAAATATAAGGCTCTGTTTTAATAACCATATAATGAGATATTAAGAGTTAATAGTAATTTCAGTGCCTATCATGTATTGAACAAATGATGAGGTATCTAATTATTGTGGCTCATTAATTCCAGTGAAAGTTGCTCACCCAGCAGTGAATGTGTTTCTCTGGCTGAACCAACTGACTGCCTATGTACGTAAATGACACAAAAATAATATGGTATGACTCATGGTGGTTTTCTAAAATACAATACAATGGACCTAGTGGTTAAAATTGTGTTCATTTAAAGAGTAATTTTTGAATGTGGTGCTGCCCAATACACAACTGTTCCTGGAGGCTTGACCACAACCCACAAATGGAGGACAGTAGAAACAATGTGAAAGTGCTGTGCTGCATGTATTCTGCATGTACAACATTCATTTTTCAAATCCTGACCTCTGGGCAGACATTCATATCATTTGACCAATTAACAAATGCAAATGTGCACACGCTTGATTAAAAATGTTGTGCGCTTGACTTATGTGAAGCCAACCAAATTAAATGAATGAAAAAGTTCATTTAATTGTATAGCAAATAGTGTTCTATCAAACAAAGTCATATAACTACACACTGAGTTATCAATTTAATAGTACACCTGTGCAATTTAATGAAATCCACTGTAACAAACCATGCAGTGAATTCTGTCTTTCATTTTAACACCGTCAGATGGATTTTTGTTCAACTGTATGGTCATTTTTGAAGCCATTGTTTATGGTGGTACTGTATTGGACTTCATTATACTGAGAGGTGTTTATAATGTTTTGTCGGCTCTCATTTACACACATCAGGGGGACAGAATGTGACAATTGTATTGTAGTGTTAGGACTGTGAACAAAGCACTGCTGTGCATTTGAGAACTGTCATCCTTATTTATAGGAGGGCCTTTGTTCAATTGGTATTTTACTCCCAAAATTGAACTGCAAAGATCTGATCTGTTTTTATCTTCAATTTTTTATGATTTTCTCTGTTCTATGATCTCTGTGGTGACACAGTTTACAGCTTAAGTTCTATTCTGTTCTGTTCTGTTCTGTTCTGTTCTATTCTATTCTCAGAACACTGCTCATTCCTGCAACACAAGAAGGCCTCTAAGTGATGTCATCAATTATAATGAAAGTAATGTGTTTGTACCGATTGTGACCCACAGCCGAGTCAATGAGATCTTCAATTAGGCCTTTAGGCCTTTTATCAAGTGGGCCTGACACACACATGCACACACACACATCCTCATACAGACAATTCTTTACAAACAACAAACATACTTTACATGCACACACAGGCACACTCACACTTGATCCATTTAGTAATTCACTATGCATTTCTAAGTGCTCCTAACTAGCATTAGTTAGCAACTAGCGGCAAAGGCCCTTATTACACAGTATCTGTTATTGGGTAGCTAAATCTATCTATGGATCACATTTACATTGTGCAGAATGTAATGCACGCTCACATGCACACACACGCTACCAATTAACCGCCATATTGATTTTAGGTTTTTCCCAGACAGGTGTCAGTGTGTATTGGATGCTTGTAAGCATTTTGGTGGACAGGATTGCTCTGCAAAGCAGTGGTGGTGCTAAGACTGAGATCTGATACGGTTACAAATTAGTGCTGACTTACATATCCCATCCCCAGATCAATGCACATGTCAGTGTGAAGTACTGGTGCCAAGTCACTTTGGCAAATGTATGTCTCTGATTTTAGTAAACTTACATCACTGATTTATGACAACATCTTTGGGTTTTCAGTGTGGTTAAAGCCTCTTGATTATTGGGCTATGAAAAATTAGTGATGTACCTCCGTCATCAATTAACCAATTGGCATATTGATTTGTTCAGTCATATTCCACTGAGACTGAAACGAATACATTGCTTTTCCTTGCATCATTTGGTTTTCCCAAGTTAGTTAGAACGAATGCTCGTACAAATGACAGAAATGAACAAAAAGGGTGCCAGCAAATAAATGCAGAGAACCACAGTGAAAGAACAGAGGAGGCATTATTAATACCAATAAAGATCATCTCAAATTTGTGTTTTATGTATCCTTTGCTCCAGTTTTCTTCTGTTTTTTTTTTGGTTTTTTTTTGGTTCTTACCAAGGATGTATCAGTGTGTGACTGTGTCAATCAATACACTGATTGGAGCACTGAAGCCTGACTTCATCATTCAACATTTTGAGTGAACGCACAAATCAAACCATAGCCACTTGATTTCACTTTAGCTTTCTCCCTTAAACATGCATACCTCTTACACCTAATGGTGTGTAACAGATTATGTACACATTGCTACACATGCATCTTAAACACCTTATGCTAGACACGAGCAAACATATTTGAACACAGATGGTATTGCTTTCCCATCCCCCCAATAACCTCGCACAACCATTCACTTCTATCACACTTGACTGAATTAGAGAGACATGCTGTAGTGACGATGACTTTGAAAAGAGATACTGAGAGAAAAACACTTAGACTGGGTGCAATATATCAATTCACATAACATCTTATTTTATTAAATGACTGCAGTGTTGTTAAATGTGTTTTCAATGTCTGCACTAAACCCAGCACATCTATTATTAGAGCTGAACAACATTGAATTCATATTGACATTGAAATTTGGAAGAGTACAACACCAGCGTTGCAAATGCTTCAACATGGACATTTTAAATTAATAGGTTTATATAATGAAATCGGGTTATAAAAGTTACATTGAGAAGTCCTCAGCAGATATAAATTGACAAATACAAAATTTGTCTGCAGTGGAAAATGTATGCAAAGTTGTACATGTAATGTTGTGTATATGGATACATTAAAAAAAAAAAGAAGTACAGCTAATTCAGACAGATGTTAAATGACTACTTTTCTGTCCTCTTCAACGCATTGAATGTTTAAATGACTTGTGCAGACAGAGTCAAGCTGTGCGGAGACTGATGTGAACTGAGTTGCTTCCTTGATATTCTGACGTCTGTGCAGCTGTGTGTCCTGTCTTTCTGGGTCATTTCTGTTTCGCTCACAATCCCAGTGGACTTTACAGAGACGAGGCCCTGCACGATAGACAGTGGCTAAGCCCAGGACTTCTTCTGCTTCATCACACACATATACACACACACTTAGAGACCAGCTGACACACAGGGATGTTATTCATAAGTTTCTGGGACAATGTCAACCTCAGTAGAGTTATGAACACGGTGCCTATGCGGCTCCCATTCCCACCGATGCCGTTTCCTCTCTCCTCTGAGCACCACCTCCTCTCCTCAGGTCCTTTTCTCTCACCTCTTTCTGTGCCCTATCTTCCCTTACAATAGACTAACAGTTTCAAAGAGAAAATACTCTGCTACCAAATGCATTTTTGAGATACCAAATAAAATGGATTACACTCCACTCAGAGGCACGCTTTTCAGTATTTCAGAGCTATATAAGGAGTGCTTAGAAATTTCTTGAATTCGGCTTCAAAATAAATATAGGCCTGTTTAGTGATGCTCCTCTTGCTGGTGGGATTGTGCCCCCTCTTGCCTCCTCCTCCTGCTCTTCTTCTTCCTCCCATGTTCCTCCTGAGCATTCTTGGCCTGGAGGAGCAGAAGGTGACAGATGTACACTCTACCTGCTGCTCTCCCCTCTGACCTCCCCTCCTTCTGCGCTCCTCCCTCCCTTGCATATACTCCCCCCTCATCTCTACATTTCTTGCAAACCAACTCTCTCCCTCTCGCTGCACCTCCTGCCACTTTCTTCTTGTCTACCTCTCTGCCAAGCCAGCTATCTCTTCTTGCTCCACCCTCCTCCTCCTCCTTATCCATCCTTCTGCTGTCCTCAATCTCCCTTTTCTACTGTCTCCCTCCAACACGTAATATGAGACACATTGACTCTGTGCTTTGGTGCTATACACTTCCTACCACACAAACACCCACACATGCAGGGAAACCAATAGGTTGACAGATGCACTCCTTGTACTCGCCACCTATCCTTCTGTCCTCTTCCTACTTTGATTCTCTTTCCTATACTGTAGCTCTGACACCTGATTAAAGTCCTAATGAGGTACATAAGTGTTTATGCACAAAGGCACACAAGTACTTTCACATCACAGACAAACACACAGATGCACACATCCAAATACAGTGCCACCTCACTCTGCAGGGGTACACAATGAAAGATGTACTTTCCCCTTATCCCTCTCTCTCTCTCTCTCTCTCTCTCTCTCTCTCCCCCCCTCTCAGCTCCCACCTCAGCACACACCACACACACACACTGACACATACACACCCCCCCTGTTAAGGGGCTCAGCAGGTACAGTGGCATCTGTACGCCCAACTTGACTCATGGATATTTCATGTTGTGGAGCAGCACCGGACCACACCGCACAGTTGTAGGTAGGCAGACCAAAGCTGCACAGTTGGAGTCACACCCATGCTGTGCTGATCCACAGTGTACTGTATATATATATATATATATATATATATATATATATATATATATATATATATATTGGGCTTCTCTGTGCTGTAGCTACTAGAACTGAGTCATCTGCTCTGCTCTGCCCTGCAGTATACCACTGCACTATACATCCCGCTACGCCATGACTATAGCCTTGGGGTGGAAGACTGGTGTGAGGAGGAAGGAGTTGGGCTTAGAAATGGTTATGCAGCGGTAAGACAGAAATAAAAGCAGAGGGTGGTGATGTGATAAGCACTCCACCTACCAAGGTGCTTAAAAACTGCTGCACATCGAAAATTTTGAATACTAAAAACGTATCTAGAGATAAAGAGAGAAACAAAACTGAGAAAACATCGATTAAATTCAATTAATTTATGATGTTTCATGGAGAAACTGATCTTGCAGCACAGCATTTATTCATTTCCAATATATGACATGTACATACAAACATGAAGCACCCACTGAGAGGCACTCATGAAGATGAAGAGTCAGGAGACAGTATTTGCATTGACGGGTCAAAATTGACCAAGAAATAGATATTAAAACACATTCACCTCACACCTACCATCACCTTCCCCTCGTTCTCTTTCTTCCCTTGTTTCCTCAGTCCATGGACAAGACCCCGGGAAAAAAGAGAGGGAAAGAGACTGACACGTCTTCTGTCTGCCACTTCACATTAAATGGGAGCAGACATGGCCAGTCAAATCCAGATAGCCCCGGGGAGAGAGATTGGTGCAGTGTTCGGGAGACTTTTATTAAATATAGCCACAGTGCCATATAGCTATCTGACTGCACTTAAAATAGACCCTCCACTCGCTACTGCAGTGCTCTCACTGGAAATGGGATATTATGAAAGCGTGTATAGACCACAAAGCGCTAGCGATATTTAAATACTAGTGTTCTATCATAACCTCAGAGACACTATGTAGGCAGTTTGGGGCAATATAGAAAATATTATGGTGATTTGATCATGACAAATTATGCATATGAAGTGGAGATTGAGGCCAGGAAATGTGGCAAACTGCTGCACTGTGAGTTTATCATGAATGTTATTGCTGGTCGTAAGCCCTCTTTCATAGAGATTTTGTATGTCAGTATTCCTTCAAACCTGCTGTCATTGCCTTAATTCAGGACTAAGTTCGTCAAAGGTATCAATATCCTCATTCCGTATTGATCAGATACTGACGCCTGAAGTTGTAGGCTTCCCTCAGTGGTTCTGTTTGAGTGAGTATATGATTGAGGTGAAGGTTGTTGTTTTGTTTTTTTAAATATAGTTTGCAGTGGAATGTAAGTACACAAAACATAACATAATATAATACACAACATACACTCAATACTTGCGTATTTAATGCACATTTTTTGACAGCTATAGTTACTAGTGACTTTGATGATTTTTACATACAAAACATACCATCATTTGTTATAGATTTAACGACCAAGCAGTGTATAACTTAGGGCTGCCCCCTAAATGTCAAAATCATTAGTCGAGAAGCCCCCAAGTCGAATCTCATTTTGCCAGTCAAATCACTGCACTTTTTTTTTTTTTGCTGTGTAATTGTAGACAGAGCAACGCAGGATAACAGCATGGCAGGCTGTAAACATGTACAAACCGAGTCTCAGAATTACCTAAATACAAAACTAACTGTAATGGAAACAGAAAAGGGTGACAGAAATGTAGAACAGCGTGACTCATTTCTGTTTGCTGCTCTGACTCCAACACTCTCAGCTCCCGTGCTGGATGCAGCGAAGTCGGCTAAAATACTTTTGACCCAGACACTGGCACAACCTCCTCTACTGCTGTAGAGTGTGATTGACTTTTTGGCTGACCGACGGTGCTGTCAGGAGCGACACAGGAGAGACGCTCTGTGGTGCGCTAGGATTTTATAACTTAGCTATGACTGGAACGCACACTTTTTATTTCACTGTGTGGAAATGGAATATTTTCACATCACAAATGATGATCAAAGGCATTAAAACATGATTCTTGTTGGTAAAAAACAGAGACTTGTAGTTGTTTCATGAGTTTAGTGTGGGGTGAACTTGACTGTAACGGCGCAGGCTGTGAATAATATTTTTTTCATTATCATAGGTGTATTGAAGAAAAAACATTAGTAATTGAGTATTTGTAAAAGGGAAAATGTATCTATAGATAAAAAAAAAAGCAAGCATGAGTGTTAGTACATTGTGACATCACTTTTTGGTGTGGTTACAGGTGCAATAGAGCACATTTTGATCACAACACGCCACTCCTATAAGGGATGCTTGGTGCGATCAGAGGTGCAACACGTTGGAAACTTTCAACCAGAGAAGGCAGCGAAACTCTGCTTTTCACCCTGCTGTTACGTTACTCTTGAAGTATTTATACTCTATTTCAGTACAATTTTGAATACAGGACTTTTACTTGGAGTGGGATATCTTTACATTGTGGTACTTTTACTTAAGAGGTCAAAACTCCAGCAACAAGTTTATTGTCAGACCAACGTGTTTCAGTTTGTGACCTTCATGCTGGAGTTTTGACCTCATTTTCCTTTCTCCATGCACCTTCAGCACAAGTAAAGTAAGGATCTGACTATGTCTTGCACATTGGTATGTGCATGCTTGCTTAGTCCAGCACTTCAACAATAGGTTATTGAGTATGTATTTAATGCATCTGAAATATGCAAATGTCCAGTATGAAGTTACGGTAAGGCCAGGAAATCTTTTTTAAAGAACATATTTTGATGACTTTTTAGGGAAACAAGCAAAAGAAGTATCTAAATGCGCTATTCTGCTCTTTTTTAATAATGAAGGCAGTGCATGGTGGGTCAACATGGCTTGCTGAAGGGGATAAAACATAAATATCGTGAAAAATAGCACTTGCAATGCAATTTTGTTGTATTCCCAGAAAGCTACCTGCTACATCTTTTCTTGTTATCCCAGAGCTTGACATACAATATAGAGTTCACAAGTTCATTAGTATCCATATACAGAGACAGCTCACACAGGGAACAAATGACAACTACTCTGGGCCCTGGAAAAATAAACCAAGGGCATGAAATAAGTCAAGCCACTTATCAACTCATGTGAAAGCACAACAGCACTCACACTCGTGTCAAAGGAGCACTACTTCAACCAGAAATAAGCTAATGTTTATAGTGAAAGTGGAAAACTGATATATACAAAAGAAAATCCTCTCTATATTCCATGCATAAATATGCCATGCAAATAAATCTGCCCTGTATGGATTACATTTACAAGAAGACCACTACATTGTGCGTGGGCTGGGAAATGAGTGTCTCATTTCCGAGCTAGCTGACAATGACACTCAGATGGGCTCATAAACTGAAGGCAGTGATATAGCCCTTCAATATATATATATATATATATATATATATATATATATATATATATATATAGTACAGTGTGTGATGCACAGCAAATCCATTTAGAGAACCACTTTGATACAGATGACCATAGTCGAGCGCCTGTATGGGTGGGCCATACATCAGCTGAGAGATAGAGCTCCTTTCTCACTCCTAAAGAAAAGCTGACAATAGACAATAGCAAGCTTGATAGAAGTCACAGCTTCACTCGAGGGATGAATGACAATAACATCACTGTGTGTGTAGGTGGGAGATGTGTGTGTGTGTGTGTAGGATGGGTGCCATTTGTCATAGCTGTGGGTTAATGGCACAGTCATAGTAGCAACAAAAATCCCACACATGCATCACCTTTCACCTTTATTAGAACAGACGGATGACACATTAAACATGGTCAAAGATAACAACAATTACGTCTAGTTTTGTACATTGAAAAATAGAACAAAACAAAAATGCAATTTCACAAGGTCAGAAAGCCATAACTTTTTTTTGTTTGTTTGTTTGTTTACATCAAATGATTAACTCTGGAGTTGAGTATGGATTGGAAACCAGCTCACTAGATATGATGGCATCCATCCTCATTTTCTGGGCATATTTTCTGCTTCAGAGCTATTAGTGGCATTATGAAACAAGGCTCAGCTGTGTAAAAAAAAGAAAAGAAAAAAAAGAAGCTCAAATACACATTTTATGAAAAAGTTGGCTTTCCATCTGTTGTTAATGGAGTGGCTCCAGAATTCATCTCAGCACTGGCATCCCAAATTGTCACCGTGGCTCTGCTGATTCCAATGTTGAGAGACGCTAGGTTTTGCAAATATTGGTTGAACTGTTCAATGTCAAAGGAGAAACATAAGTAAATTGTTATAATGGTGCAATTTGTATAACCAACCTCCAGCACTTCGGCACTATAAGTGAGGCATTAAAACACCTGACTCCCCACAACTACTGTAGGCATGACACTGAAATGGTTTGCAATTTCAATAAATAGTTTAGCTGAGGGTAATGTAAAACAGGCTTCAAGACATATGCAGAGACACACACAAATACAGTCACACGTCAGTTTGGCTCTGATGAACAAAAACACCCTCATCAAATGGAGGGAGACATGCCTCAATGATTGAATGAGCTTTCACAGGTGGTGCACGCAAAGGTCTACACACACAAACACAGACAGAGGCACAAGGACGTGGTAATATGCTAACTAATACTCTAACACAAATGCACACTCACTTATACACACACACAGTGACACTGCAGAGCAATCAGTGATGGTTCAGTCATAGCTCAGTCATGCACTCCTGGTTCCTCAGCCAGCCACGAGATGGCTTTCAATTACTCTAACTCTTGTTCCATTCTTTTCTTCTCTCCTCCTTCTCTCTAAAACACCCGTTCACTCTGTCCTTTCCTCTTTACTTACTGACCTCTTGTCTCCTCCCCTCCTACCAAATCCCCCTTCATCGCCTCATCTCCCTTTCTCCATCTTTCAACTCCATTCTCTCTAAATCCCTCATTCCCTCTCTGTCACCTCAACCTGTGTCTGCCCTTCCCTGCTCTGCCAATCCTCTATTCCCTGTCCCTGTCATTGCAGCGCTGTGAATTTGCATTTAAACACTGTGCCTATTCACTGGGTTACAATAACACCGCCGCTCCCCTGATCGAGTCTGAGCACAACAGCAAACAACCATCCAAAAAAAAAAAAAAAACACCAAAGAGACGGCACGCACGGAGCGTGCGCGCACACGCATGCAAACAAAAGGCGGGGGAACACACACAGTTTGGCTTTGATTAAATGTGTAAACAGTGATGTAAAAGTGAAATGAGGGAAGTGTGTAATGATGACAAACCGGAAGCATTGAGGACACACACACAGACAAAGACACGTACACATTGAAACGTGGCGTTTTGCTCAGAGTAGTTGGTAAACAGTGATGTGCATCTGAAAGGGATAGAGTGTCAGCGAGGTGTCAGCACTACACGGCCGACGCGTCAGTCAAAGCAAACAACGGCCCTGAGCAGTGTTAGTGTGTGTGTTGGGTGTGTGAGAGAGGGTATAAGCATGTGTGTGTACGTCCCTGAGCTGTACCCTTAGGAAGGGATGCCAGTCAGCATCCAAGCAAAGGAGGAGAGCAAATGAAATATTGATCACTGATAAGACATGAAGTACCGTGTCGACTTCTCTGTTTGTTTGTGTGTGTGTGTGTGTGTGTGTGTGTGTGTTTATGATCTTGTTCAACACACAAATCTGGATAACAAATGTTCATGAGTCATAAATGTAGTCAGTGATAAACAAATGTGACAGGATGCCGAAGGTCTCATGTCTTGGTCATTGTAACACCTGCAGGGAGACTCAGGCAAAGTGCCTCATTAGGGTATTGTTTGACAGGAAAGCAGATGTACATTTGCAAGTTAATATGACTGGCTTGTTAAGGACTCATAAACAAGATCAGTTAGCATGAGACTATTTAGCATTAGATTTGCAAGAGCCTGGCTGATACTGGGTTTTTGAGGGTGATACCGATTTTGAAACATAAACAAGTAAAATAAACAAAAATGTAATTATCCCTTAAATTTGGTTATTAAATAACCAAGATATGTACTAAGGAGGGCATTTTACAGTTGATAAATAAATCAACACTGTTTCTAAATCATTGATATTTCTGTACTGCCATTCATTGTTACTCATCAACCGACATATACACCAATATTGACATTGTGAAAAGACTGTCTACAGCCATGCTAACGGCTCTGTGTAAATGCTAACATCAGTAGGCTAACATGCTCACTATGACAATGCTAACATGCTGATGTTAAGCAAGTATAACGTCTGCCATGCTCACCACCTTAGTTTAGCGTGTTAGCATGCTAACATTTGCTCATTGGCAGTAAACACAAAGTGCAGCTGAGGCTGATGGGAATGTCATTAGTTTTGCAGGTATTTGGTCATAAACAAAAGAATCAGACAAATGAAAACACTGAGCTGATGATGGCGCTAGATGAAATGTTAAGGGATCGCCAGCGTTTTTTACAATTCATCCTGAGGGGGGCATGAATGTCTGTACAAAAATTTCATGGCAATCCATCCAATAGATTTCACTCAAAATCTCAAATCTACAAATGTGAACCTCGTGGTGGTGCTACAGTAAAAGTCAGGGGATCACCAAAGTCAATAGAATATATTGTCTGTATGTTTGTTCAAAATGTGTTAATAATTCGTCAATGTCCGTTAGTTGTTGAGATATTTCATGGACCTTCTGGTGGCACTAAAGGAAAAGTCAGGGGATCACCAAAGACAGTTCATCCTCTGGGGACCGTGGATGTCTGTACTAAATTTCATGGCAAGCCATCCAATAGTTAACCCTAACCCTATCAGAGAAAATCTATTTTAGGCTCAAAACTACAAAGCAATTAAAGCCTTGACCTTTAAAGCTCTAAGCCCTATACATTATAATGAATTAAATGTGGTCAGAAAAAAATCCATACTGCTGCATTGGTGCCAGCAGTCACATAGAAGAAAGTTTAAGGAAAGGCGAGCACCTGCCAGCACGCACACATTCAGCGACTGCACATATACACACACATGCAGGTGTGTACACACTGGGATGCACAAGTTTAAGGAATAAAGTAAAGTTTAAAAATAGTTAGCAGAAGCAGCACAGAGTGTTAGAGCTCTCTGCACTCTGTCTTCTCATCATCACTTCCAGAGGTTAAAGATAGTGTGCGTCAGTGTGTGTGTGTGTGTGTGTGTGTGTGTGTGTGTGTGTGTGTGTGTGTGTGTACGTGTGCATGTGTGCGTGTGTGTGTGTACAGCGCTCTCACTCAGCTAGCTCATCATCACTTTCAGAGGTTGAAGAGACATTTTGTGAGTGTTTGTGTGTGTGTGTGTGCGTTGGTTTCTCCGGAATATGAGGACATTTCGGTGGTATACGTACTTACTCTGTGAGGACATCACCGAGTTGTGAGGACAGAGCACATGTCCTCACAAGTCGAGAAGTGTAGAAGCACTTATCAAGCTGCAACTAAGTTCCTCCCGCTTTTTCTCCGTATGTCCCAATAAGTCCAATATACCTGAATTCTAGTGTATCCCAGTGTGTGCTCATAGTGTATAATCTCCAACTATCGCTTGTTTGTGGTATTGCAGCCGCATACACATTTCCACTTATTTTTACACTGAATGAGCGCCATTCATTGGCTGAACGCATCCCTGTCAATCAGGGAGATTCTGATCAGTGATTGGCTGCTGAGTTCATGATCGAGGTCTGGTCGCAAAGAAGATGACAATGGAGGATGAAACAATGGCGGCCGATGTAATCTAATACAGACTTGGAATTACATGTACCAATCTGGTAAGTGATATATATTATTGATGTATTAACAACAAAATGTATCTAGTGAAAGTCATATTCAAAGCATTGAGATGTTATGGTGAAAATGTTTGCTGGCTAAAAATGAACAAAGTTTGTTGAATTTGTTCAAACTGCCCAGCAATAAGGTGAGGTTAGATTACATAGCTAGTCAAAGCTACACATTTAAATAAAATGTGAGGTGGTCATAAAACTCAGTCCAAGCTGTCTAAAGTTAGTCTTTTTCTCGTCTTGACGTTCTGATAATATCAAACGTTTAATATTATTGGAAGGTACTTGCCCTCTCCTCAGTACCAAACATCAAATTGTGTAATTACTTTGGTAAAGGCCGAAAAAACTCCTCAAATACTCACACACATGATAAACGGTGAATTAACAATGTAATGAGTCGGTGTTTAATTCGGCGTATATCGGATCCATCAACCAGCTCTTATTTTAGTGAGAAATCTTAATTTTTGAAACAGTTCGCCTCCCTTTCCCACAGCCGTCTCCCACTAAAACAGCGGAACTAATCGAGGGAGGCTGGTAGCGAGTTAAGGTGACAAAATCCAAAATTTGTACGGAAATACAGATTATCTTTATGGATTATATTGATGCCAAATTGTTATTTTATATGATCAGCTTCTTGATTGAGTCAAACGCATGTTTAATATTATACGGTTGGTGCGGACTGTCCAGCCAAACAGAAAGCTGCAAACCAGGTAATTAGGCTACTTAACGGCCGAAAAAAAAAACCTCAAATACCGTCACACACACATGATAGACAGTGAATTAACAGTGTGGTGAGTCGGTGTTTAATTCGGCGTGTTTCTGATCCACCAACCAGCCCTTATTTTATTGAGAAATCTTAATTGTTGAAACGGTTCGCCTCCCTTTCCCACGGCCCTCTCCCAAAAAAAACAGCGGAACTAACCGAGGGAGGCTGGTAGCGAGTTAAGGTGACAAAATCCAAAGTTTGTAAATACCGTCACACACACGATAGACAATTAATTAACAGTGTTGTGAGTCTGTGTTTAATTCGGCGTGTTTCTGATCCACCAACCAGCCCTTATTTTATTGAGAAATCTTATTTTTTTACGTTCTACGTACGTCTTCCTCTAAACAGCGGAGCTAATCGATGGAGGCTGGTAAGCGAGTTGAGGCGACAAAATCCAACGTTTGTACGGAAGTACAGTTTATCTTTATGTATTGTATTAGTGCCGAATTGACAAGAAGACTGTCGACATATGACGCCCTTTATCTTGTGTTTTATAGAGTTGTGTGTTTTTACGGACACGTAAGGAATTGTTAATATGGCATATTTCTTAAAGGGAGATTGGCGTATATTTCCCCCAGAGCGCAGGGAGCTTTAGTTTAATTAAAACTGCTAATGTGTATGTTTTTTGTCACTACTACAGAAAAAAACTAGGTCTATGAGCCACTGTTTGTTTCCCATTTACAGAGCCAGGGCCGTGTACAAACACCGATTTTTATCAGCGCACACATAAGTGTATTGGATTTGAATCGCTAACCCCACCTTTGGAGTTCTATGGCTAACGGGACATTGCTGATTTTAAGGAATTGTTGACGGTAAGAAATGCATTAAAAACACCAGCCTGATCATTTAATAAACAGGAAAAAAACAAACGTAACGTTAACCTTAAGTTCTACTTTCAATGAGCAGAGTTTGGCGACCCATGGACTAGTTGTGTGTTAGTTAGTTGCGTGACGCATGCCAGTCTCGTCCGGTCGGTAAAAGTGGTAAATGTTAAGACAGAAAAACGTTATTTGGCATGAAATATAGCTGAACTAACAGTTGTCCAGAGCGACAACCACATGCACTAATGATATATGGACCCCTCTATTCTGTAGTGATGCTTTTTTACCTAAGGAGATCATTATTAATTATTTATCCAACTTTGAAACCTAACGTAATTGTTAATGCTATCATCACTATGAATAAAGATTGGTTTACTACAGCATGTTCTCTGGAAATTATTGCAGCAAAGATGATCAAGAAAAGGAGGAGAAGGACTCCTGAACAGGATGCCATGGACCATATCATTCTGGGCAGAGACAAATCTTTCCTAGAAGTAAGATTCATTAACACATTTAAAGGTAAGTTGTTCATCTCATATAGCACAACACATCTGTTTGCTCTCTCTCTCTCTGTCTATCTCTGACTGTTTATTTCCCTGTGGTTTCCCTTCTGTCTGTGGGTTGCTACAGTGGGGGAAAAATGGAATTAGGAATAATCAGACCTTAATCAGAGCATACATTCACATGGAACACTGCATAGATCTAAGTGTGCAAAAATCTCTATCAGTTTGGATACATCAAGTTAAAAAAGTGTCTAGTTACTGTTAAACACCTTTACATGACAGTGTGAGCTTATTGTAGAAAGGAGTCTATGCTGATCAAGCAAATATATAATTTCTACTCCAGATGTACCTGAAGGGCACTGATACACGTGGGCAGCCCACTCAGATAAAGCCTATGTGTGGTTAACAGTGTAAAAGAACTTGCTACCTATATTCCACATTTTTGCAGGATTTATGTCTTTGAAGAGATAAGCCATGAGTGGTGTTAGTTGCCTCACAAATATTTGGACTTAGATTAATGTTTTCATTCTTTTCTTGCTATTTTAGGGAGAGGTGTTTTTACACAGGAATACATTGCCCCATCAACTTTCGTGATGGAGTACCGTGGAGTTCTGTCACTGTGTAAAGGTCTAGATGACACAAATAACCACTTTTTATTTGATTTTACCTGGAATGGAACACGCTATTGGTAAGTTTGCTACTTGTTGATTTACTGAAATGGATTTCTTTTTATATAGTTATTTGTTTTAAAAGAAGAACAAATCAATCATCAGATTCAGAACATAGATGTTGTATGCTGCATGGTATTCTTGTATCTGTATTAAGTAGTTTATCAAAGACATCTTGTTGTGAGTGTGAATTTCCAAAAAGTTATACAGCAAATACAATGTGGTGGGCAAAAACCTGGCTACAAAAATGACAGCCCACACAGCTAACTCTCTGCTGTCTTTTGTTGCCAATCAATAACTTAAACTAATTCCACCAGGTTTACCTGTTCTCTAGTGTGAGTCCTTGTATCAAAAGCTAAGTCAATCAGCCAGTGTGACAGTGTGTGGAAAATGTAAGTGACGACGTTACTACATAAAGCTTCAAACTTGCACATATGTTAAGTTGTTAAACACTCACATCAACATGGTGCAGTGGCACTTATGGAAGTTGCTCCTTCCTGCCAGTTATTTTATCACATGGCACTGACAGTTGACAAGGACGATTAACTATTGAATACCCCAACAGTGGTTGGGGTTATTGTTGTCTGGCTACTTGGTATGTGAGATGAAAAAATTGATTATGGTTAAGTCTTATAATTAAGTAAACATCAGTTTTGAAAGGGAAAAAATTAACTCTCCAACAACAAATAAACCTTGTTGTACCATATCCTAATAAGAAAGGTGCAATGGAATATGTGTACATTAAGTTCCTGTTTTACATAAAAGCCAAGGTTGAACCACACTGAAATTTTTTCTGTCATGACATTTTGAATTATTTAACCCCAAGGAATTTTGATGTTTTATCTGGACTATTTGTTTTACAGCATAGATGCTTCGAAAGAGGATGGAGCACTCGGACGACTAGTAAATGATGATCACAGAAATCCCAACTGCAAAGTTAAAAAAATTGTTGTTGAAGGAAAACCACACTTGTGCCTATTTGCTGTGAAACCAATATTTCCAGGCGAGGAGATAACATACAACTATGGGGATTCCTTTTGGCCGTGGCGCTCAATGGTAAGTTTATGTTCTCTTAATGAATGTGTTTGTTAACTGACAGGGCAACAGTGTTGTCTCCTGCTTTTCATTGAACTACTTAGCTTAGTTATGCAGATCATCTTTTATTAACATATTTGTACAGTGTTGCAAAATTAGTTGTTTGAATTTCACCTGTCCTTAGGGGGTTATGCAGAGGAAGTTATTCCTGTGAAACATCTATTTAAAAGGTGTCAACCAACACATTTGATTTGCAGTCACTGTAATTTGTGATATTTGATGCATAGGAAGGAAGGTTTTGTTAGATTTCCCTCAAAAGTGGAAGTTATTTTTCTCAAGTTCTGCAGTCACTGTATAGGACTGGAGTACTATGTAGGTTAGCTGATGCACTGAATAGATGTGCAAACCTTCACAACTGCAATACCTTTGGCTTCACACAAGTCTTCCTCAAACCTCTACTGAAGTGATATGACAACAGCATACATTTTCTCTGTACAATTTCAGGCATCCTGTAAAGAACCATCCAACCATAAGCCCAACAAAAGAGTGCCAGCCTCATCAGAAAAAGAAATGGTAAGTTGCGCTTTATAATATCACAGTCACTTTCTGTATTTGGCTAGAGTGGAAGAACAAACCTGCACGACATCAGCTTACTTCCTGCGATGTGATGTCTTCCATGTCATGCTGTGCACACAGCATGCTAGCAGTGAAAGTGGCAGGAGATATTGAATCAATTATTGCTCTGGGCTAAATTGGAATTGGCTGTGGGCCTACAGAATTTATGTTACAGGCACTTTACTCCTTTTATCCTTTCTTACTGGTTAGTAAGTGGAATTTCTGTCAAACAAATAGCTAGTATTGTAGCACATTGATTGCTGAATGAAAATGAATCATCACTATTTTAAATGGTCTTAAAGTTGTGCCTTTGCTTTACTCATTTACAGGCATTCTGTGCTGAGACAAGTGAGGCTGTGACGGAACTCAGTGCAACGTCTTACACACCAGGAAATGAGAAAGTAAGTTGGAGTGTATTCTTCTTTCACACCTTGGCAAGATGTTACATGTGGGTGGCTCAGGGAATAGTACTGGGCAGTTTTATCTGGACTATTGTCTTCACGAGGGTGTTCTGATGTCTCCACACTGTGGGTCAAGCAGAAGTTGGTGGAATGTTTTAGAATACTTGGTAAGGTAAAGGCTGTCTGGTCACAGGTGTCTTGTAAGGACAGCAGACAACTTGTCAAACATGACTAGAAATCAGCCCATCACATTCAGCAATTTGTGTCACTTGTGTGTCGGGGGATGGGCACAGCACTGACCTGAATTGTAAGGACAGCTCTCTCTATGAAGACATCATATTTCTTCGCACATGCGTCAAACAAGTTGGTTATGTGTTAGCTTTCCAGCATTGACTAGGCCTAGACCTTAGGTATACAATTCAAGGCAGGACACCCTTCCTGATTTTAAATGGTCTTAAAGTTGTGCCTTTGCTTTACTCATTTACAGGAATTCTGTGCTGAGACAAGTGAGGCTGTGACGGAACTCAGTGCAACGTTCTACACACCAGGGAATGAGAAAGTAAGTTGGAGAGTATTCTTCTTTAACTCACTGGCAAGATATTACATGCAATTGTCACAAAATGTGGTATGCATCATCTCTACACTCCCATTATTACGTTGTAAAAAGGGCGTGGCACATACATGACAACATGAGCAATATCTCAGGGATGCAAAGTCCAACACTCATGAAATTCAACACGCATCATCAGGTATTGACCCCTGATTAAGTGGCACAATTTCAAAGCATTTTGGCCCATAGGTGGCGCTATAGCAACATCATAACTTCAAATGGCTATTCACATCCATTGTATTTATATCTCAATCATTGTATTCAGTTCAAACTTGATTCAAATTTCAAAATGTATTGTATGCCACAGGGATCACACTTGCACCGTGGTCCACTTGTCATGTTTTCCTTAGAGGTCATCACATCCTTGGACCCCATCAATTGCTGCTTGTGGCTATATTTTTTATTGTATTTTTTCTTTTACAATTCTTCTTCATTTAATTTCTTACTGTTACATTAATTTTTGGATTCTCAGTGCCACCATGAAGTTACCAGTGGAGTAATCTCCTCTTTGGACCATTGTGAAGACTGCACAGGACCCGTCTCCAGTCTAAAATGGCTTGGTTTGACATGTAAATGTCAGTATATATGTCACTCAAACACACAGTATTTTTCTTTTTTCTTTTTACCTTTTTATTTCAGACAAATTTCAACTAAACATCATCATTTCATAAGCAGTTAACCTTCAAAGAAACATTTTGTGCTAATTTTTTTTCTTTTCAATGTGTTTTTAGTATGTTCAAGATCATGGCACAAAACCTGCTTTACCAAGAATCATTCATCAGTGGTATGTTTACTTTCTGTTTTTCCATCCTTTTTAAAAAAAACATCTGATTTTAAAGTTTGTTATTTTAAAATGTTTGAGTGTTGGATTGTGACTTGATATATACACAAACAGATTTGTTGGGATAATGTAGAGAAAGCTAAATTTGTTTTTCATTTTTGTAGTTGAAGAATGTTGAACCTACCAGTGAGGAAGGTTCCATCTGTGAAGACTATGTTCCTGGCAGTGCACCAAGTAGTGATGGATTCAGCTCTGATGAAGACTATGTTCCTGACAGTGCACAAAGTAGTGATTGTGACACCCTCAATAATCTGAAGCCACCACATTGTAAGACTGCATCAACTGTCTTAGAGTCTTCTAAGGAGAGGACAAAGAGTGTGCCACAACCCCTAAACTGTGTTGAACAGGAGGACAAGGCTGCTTCCAACTCTGACAAATTCAGCATTGATGAAGACATCATACCTGATAGTGAACCTTGTTGTGATCATCAGCCCACCACAAGCAATAATCAGAGGCTTCCAAGTTGTAAGAAAACAACTGTAACGGCGGCTCGTTCTTCTGATGAGAGGGCAACAACTGAGACTGTGCCAAACCCCAAAGACACTTCTTGTACGCACGAAAATTACTGTTATGTTTGCAAGAAACCTCAATCTAAAATTGCTCGCCATCTTAAAAAGCATGAAAAAGAAGAACCTGATATTGCTGAAGCATTCTTGCTCCCTAAACACTCTAAAGAGAGAAAAAGGTTACTTGAGAAGCTGCGGAACAAAGGTAATCACCAACATAATGAAGAGGTTATGAAGCATCAGAGTGGACCACTGAAACTAAAACGAAGACCAGGAAGATCAAACATCTCACTAAATCCCAAAACATATGTGCACTGTGTATATTGTAAAGGCATGTTTGCTCGGAAAGAGCTGTGGCGCCATTTACGTAGATGCCCTTCAAAGACAGTCTCAGACACTGAAGCAACTGGTAGAGCCAAAGTCTTAGCCCTGGCTGATATTGCAGAGTCAACATTCTCCCAAGCAATTTCTCCTGGGGTGTGGAAGATCCTTGGAAATATGAAGCAAGATGAGGTAGCATCTGTAGCTCGAAATGATTTCCTCATACTGCAGTTGGGTCAGTCTCTCTACAACAAGCATGGAAGTGATCCAACAAAATTTGAATACATCAGACAGAAGGTTCGGGAAATGGGCAGACTCTTGTTGAGCTTGAGAAAAAAACATTCTGTATTTACTTTTGAAGATGCTGTAAAACCAAACAATTTTTACAAAGTCATTGAAGCTGTCAGAGAGGTTGCTGGTTATGATGAAGAGAAGCACTCCTATCGCACACCAAGTCTTGCTCTGAAATTAGGACATTCGCTTAAGAAGATTGGTGACATTATTCTCTGCAGGGCCATTGCAGCAGAGGATGAAGAGATGATAAAAGCAGCAGAGCGATTCACGAAACTATGCACAAAAGAATGGGCAGAACTTATCTCCCACACTGCTCTTGCTACTTTGAGCAAATCAAAGTTCAACAAACCATGTACCATACCATTCACACATGATGTGCAGCTTGTTCACCAGTACCTGGAAAAGAAATCAGCTGATGCTGTTGAAAACCTGAAAAGGCACGAGTCTTCACAGACGTATGCAGAACTTGCCAGAGTGACACTTGCTCAAATAATAATCTTCAACAGACGTCGTGCAGGAGAAGTCTCAAAAATGACACTTGAATCTTTCAAGAAAAGAGACCAGACTGAGCTCCATGAGGACATAGCTGTTGGGCTCTCACTGTTCGAGCAAAAGCTGGCCAAGTACTTCAGCAGGGTAGAAATTATGGGCAAAAGAGGGAGAAGAGTTGCTGTTTTGTTAAACCCTGAGGTTGTCAGTGCAGCAACACTTCTTGCAGACAAAAGAGACACATGTAATGTGCACAGGGACAACCCCTTCCTATTTGGAAGGCCACGGTGCCCCCCCACTAGCTTCTACAGGGGACAGGACTGTATCAGGTTTTTTGCAAGTCAGTGCGGTGCAAAGAATCCTGAATATCTCAGGTCAACACATCTTCGCAAGCATGTTGCAACATTGTCCCAGATTCTCAACCTCAAGAATAATGAGCTGGACCAACTAGCCAACTTTTTGGGCCATGACATCCGGGTCCACAGAGACTTTTATCGGCTGCCGGAGGCAACTATAGAAATGGCAAAAATCTCAAAGCTTTTACTGGCAATGGAGAAAGGATCTCTTGCAAGATTCCAAGGCAAATCTCTTAACGAGATTGAGATTGAAGGTATGTGTATGTTTTATTATTATTATTATTATTATTATTACACACTCTTAGTAGCTATTTTTAAAACAGTTACAATATCATTACAGGAACAAGATGGATGTTGCAAATTCAACAACAATAATCAAGCAGCAAGATTGGGACGAAGAAATACGACCACTTAAAATAAAACAAGACTAAAAGGACAGGACAATTGAGAGATGAAATAGATTAAACATGGGGTCCCAAAGACTTAAATGAAATGGAAGTCTATTATTTAAAAGATTATACTGACTATACTGAGATTCTTGTCAGGGAGCTCCATAGCTGAGGAGCACTGACAGTGGATCTGGGCTGAGAATTAGGAACAGCCCTGTCTGACTTTAGAAATGTGACTAGACTCAAGCTTTAAAAGTTATTAGTAAAATCTTAACATCCATTCTAAAATGTACAGACAACCAGTGAAGAGAGGCTAGGATAGGAGTTATGTGGTTTAATAAGTTAAAAGCCAAGCAGCTTCATTTTGTACAACTGTGAGGCATCATTTTATGGGTTATGGGTGGCATGTTTGACATTGGTGGGCATGTTACCAAGAATAAAAAATATTTAGCACTTTAAAGTTGACCTGTATTACTCTAACACTAAGTTAGAGGAAGTTCTACAACATCCAACACTTCCTTCACTGGATTTTAGAGCAATGTAGAGCTAGTTGTAGTGTAATGTAGAGCTAGTTGTAGTGTGATGTAGAGCAATAACAATCAAAGTGGATATTGTGTTTGGAAATTATGTGCCCCAGGGGCAGCTTGTAAATTGAAGGTAGTATGGGGCGAAGTATTGACCCCTAAGCATCACGACAAATGAAGAGGGCCCAAGAGGAAGAGGCCTCTCCAGTTACAACAGAGAAAGTTCAGTGAGATAGAAGTAGGACCATTCAAGTGCAGAGTCCCTGGTGCCAACCCATTTTTCCAGCCCATTGATTAGGATTTTGTGATCAACTGTCTAATGCCGAACGAGGTCCAGTGGGATTAAAATTGAGCCATCACCAGCATCAGCTGTGAGCACAAGATCATTGGTGACCTTGATTCAGGCTGTTTCAATGCTATGGAAAGCTTGGAAGCTAGATAGGATTTTTTCAAATATCTTATTATTCATAAATGAAATGTATTCAGTGTAAAATATCTTCTCAAAAAGGTATCGAGAAGAGTGGTAGGCTAATTTAGAAATTAAATGTATGTAGATTGTGTGTGTGTACTCATCAAACATGTTTTTCTTTTAGATGAATTGGAACTAGATCTGGAAGTAGATGAGGCAGAAATAATTGATGGAGATGATCAAGATGATGGAGACTATGAAGATGATGGAAATGTTGAAGAGTCAGATCCTGCCCTTGGACTAAGGGGTATGTAATCAATATGTGCTCTTACAGTATGCCTTAATGGCACAGTGTGGAAGATTGGAGTGGGGACCGTATAGAATAATGTCTAGCAATGAAAGTCTGCCCACTGTATTGGCGAAACAAGATATACAGGCACCATATATAGCATATCTACATACACGTATAAGAAACAAAAACACAAAGACACACTAATAAGATAGAGACCAGGGGTTCTCAAACTT
>SEMN01001888.1:0-21360 GCA_005408345.1 Macquaria australasica | reverse complement strand
CGCGAAGAATGAGGAGAACTTGAGAATGAGGATACGTTTATTGATTTTATGTGTATGCCTTGCCTTTTGACAAGACAAATTCTCATCAATGGTCTTTCTGCATGTCTGTTTCTCAGGTGGACGGGTTGGAGGAGTTTTCCATCCCGCTGTCGCCCGTCACGTACAGCAGGGCCGTGTTGGACGTCGAGGAAGAACCTGTCCATCCTGCAGAGAGCACAGCTGTTCCAAACGGCCAAAAGGTAGCGTACATACACATCCTGTCTGTTGCTTGAGAGCTTATTATGAAGTGTGTCCTCCTTCTTGACACACCCCAATAATAGTCATGACCGCTTATATTGTCCATTGTATTTTGTCTTTCTTGCATTAGAAACCAGGTGTGAAACGAGTGTGGAAGAAGCCTGTTGTCTGCAAGAGGAGACGGACAACGCAGCAGGTGTGTACCATTTTTAAATTGTTTTTTTTTTTTTAGGATGTAGGATTGTTTGTTGTACAGTTTGAGTAGATGAGCAGCAACATCATTTTTGCAAATGTTAGTACTATTTAGTAAATTATGTGAGGGGGAAAAAGGGTTTATGTTGTTTACACAGTTCATTAAATTTATACATGTTCTTCTAGGTGGAGGCAACGATCCATGTGGAGGTGTCTTCGAAGCCGTCACCTGCAACGGCTGTGGAAGTGGCTGCGGAGGACGAGGTGAGTGCACTTTGTGTGAAAGATGTCTCTCAAATAATTGTGACAAATAATTGTGATAAAATATCTGTTTTATACAGTTCATTGAATTTATTTTTTTCTTTTCTAGGTGGAGGCGACACAGAGCGATGTGGACGTGTCTTCAAAGCCTGTTCCTGCCAGTGCTGTCGACGAGGGTGTGACTGTGGAGGTGAGTGCCTTTTTTGTGTTCTACAATGTTCTACAAATTTCACTGACAATGATGATGGAAGTTGATTGCTGAATATGATTGCTGAATATGTCTTTTTTTTTCCCTTTTTTATTGCAGATGCCGAAGACGAAGGGTTTTCGTACGCGGCACACGCCCAGATCCGCCAAAGGTGAGAGCAATGCTGATTGTAATGCTTGTATGTGTTCCAAGAAGTTGCAATTGCCTGTTGTTGCTGGGAATAATGTGAGACATGCGTCATCGCCTGGTGACAATGCATCGCTTGCATGTAGTGTAGTGGCTGCGATGAAACATGCCATTGCTCCTGTGTGTACATGGAAAGGGAAAGATGTTGACCAAGTACATGTAGAAGGAAGGAAGTTTCTGAAAAGTAACGCTTCAGAATTGTGCGAGTTGATTGAACAGCACAATGTGTTTGGCAGGAAATGGAGTGTAGCTATTGGTGTGCCAGCGTACGGAGATTTTGAACGTGAGGATAACACTGTAGTGTACAAAAACATGCAGGAACATCTGGAGGGGGATAAAATGTGTCTGTTGAACCTCGGCGGTGCAGTTAGTGCCATCATCAACCACAATGGTTTTTTGTGGTGGTTGACTGTGGCATACGAAGTAAGTCTGGGTTGGCATCCACCACTGGCACATCTGTGGCGGTTTTCAACACATGCTTACATGACCTGGTGTTGCATATTGTGAGTCTAAAGAAGTCGTTAGGCGCACAGTTGTATAGCATTTGTAGCATTTCTGTGAAGGCAGCTGATGTTGCTGCTGACATGGACAGTGGTACGGTGTTTACAGATAGTGATGTGGACATGGAAGTTGTAGCTGAGGCTGATGAGAGTCGTTCTGTCAGGCCTGTAGACAGTGTAAGAGGGTCATTTCATCAGGGGAGTGATCTGTTTGAGTATGGAGGAGTTCAGTGTATGGCAATAGCTTTGGTCAGCCTAGCAAGACATACAGTTGATAGTGTCTTCTCATGGGAGAGAAAAGATCTGGACACAGTTCTCCATTTAGGTGACGCTTTGTACACCAATTTGAGAGACAGCAACATGATCAGCGGCTCGTCCAATCTGTTGTGTGTTCCCGATTTGCCAGAAGAGTCAGTTATTGATGGACAGAAGTTTCGGTTTCAGTACGACTGTGACTGGGTCATTGGTGATGTCAATGTGGTAGACGGGGAACGTCACAGGAGTGGTGTCTACACCAGTCTAGTAAGTGGACTGGAAAATAAATTTAGGCAGTACAACACATGTCTTCTCACATTGTGTAGCAGTACATGTGCAATCATTGCGCAAAATGGACGGTACGCCCTGGTTGACTCCCATGCACGCAGTGCCAGTGGCATGGTCAGTGGGAATGGAGTAAGCATTGTGCGGTATTTTCATTGTCTTGATGATTTGGTAAATCACATTCACCAGTTGGCTAAAGGGCTCGGTGGGAAGCAAAAGCCTTTTGAAATAACTGGTGTTTGTGTCACAGCTGCGAATCCGAGCCATTCGCCTGTGAGTCCGCTTTCTGGTCCTGTTGCAGGACCAACAGTGACTAGTAAAGACTCTAATGAGTTCAGTTGTAGTTCATCACGCGTACCAAAAACTAAAAATGTCAAGCGTAAGATTTTCATGGAAACTGATGCATCAAAGAAGTCTAAAACATACAATGCATCTGAAATTAATTCAGATGTCGAATTTGTTAGCGACGTAATGGAGAAAAAGTTGCACTTCAGTCCTATTTGCGAACACGTGTCTCGAGCTTTGTGCACACAGTTAAAAGTTAATTTTGAAAAAACATATGTACCAGCATCTTCATGTGTTGGTTCATTAGGAGTTCCATGCCTAAAGGAGAGCATAAAGGCTGACGGGAACTGTTTCTTTAGCGCCATCTCTCAAGCTGTGAGTGGCACACAAAAGCACCATCGTAAAATAAGACTTGCCGTTGTAAAAGAGTTACAAAACAATGCTGTGAAATATCAAAACATTCTGAGAAAAGAGTATTCGTCAATGTCAGAGTACATAAACAAGTCAGAAATGCAATATGTTAAGATCTGGGCTACAGAAGTAGAAATACAGGCAGCGGCAGATTATTTAGGAGTAAATATATTTACATTCTATCATGGTAGATGGCTAAAATACAGTTGTAACACTAAGCTTTTGTCTAAACACGCCATCTACTTAGACAATTGCAATGGAAACCACTATGAGACTGTGGTTTGTGTTCATCAACCTGAACTGCAGACTTGTCATGGTTTCTGCAAAATTAGTTCTTCTCATTCAAAAGGGTACAATGTTAGGTCACCAATTAAAGATAAAAATAGTAATACTGGTTTGGAAAGCAACAAAGCACTTGAACAACAAATGTACATTGACCCAGAACAACATCAGACTCCATTAAAAACAATACAGAAAGACACATGTTGTGCTGCTGCATTGGAATTGGATTCTGATGTTGAAATTACGGAGGAATCAAATCAAATCCCTTTCCAATTTAATCCTTTATCCACTGAAGTTGCACAAAAATTATGTGGTAAATGTAATGTAGATTTCGAGAAGCAGGATACACAAATACCCATGGTATATGGATCTTTAGGTGTAGTGTGTAAAACCCATAAAATCGTGGAGGACGGTAATAGTTATTTTAGATCAATATCTCAAGCGATCTGTGGTTCTCAGAAAAGTCACCAAAAATTAAGACGTACTGTTGTTAAGTACATGGAGAATCACAGTGATGAACATATGAAATTTGTAGGGAAAGAATATGTTTCAATAGCAGACTATATTGACAAGTCTAAAATTAAGTACGTTGGCAATAGGGCTACAAAAATAGAAATTCAAGCAACAGCAAATGCATTTGGACTGGACATATTTACAAACACTGATGGAATCTGGCACAAATACAGTACAATGACTCAAAAACTGTCAAATGAAGCTATATATCTCAGATTGTATAATAACCAATTTGAACCAGTGGTTTGTGTTAAGCCCATTGATAAAGATCTTTGCTTTAATGTTTGCAAACTCGGTAGTTTATCTGACACACACTACATGTTAAGAAAAAAGGGTAAAGTTTCATGTAACATTTTAAATGTCAAGTACAATGCACAAGAACATGCAAGTAGATCGCCTAATTCAAAGTACTTAAAAAACAAATTTAGCTTCCTAAAGAAAATGCAGTATGAGAAAAATGACATCTACCAACAAAGGCATAAAGATGCATCTAGAAAAAAATATAACAATACTAATTTTCAACAAACCCTGAAACTTGCTCGTAAGATAAAATATAGTAACGATGAAGATTACAAACAAAAACGTATTGGATATACTCAATTAAAATACCATGGAAGCACATGGTATAAGCAAAATCTGAAATGGTTTAGTCAACAGAAATATAAATATAATGTGTTGCATAGAAATAAAGTCAAGGAGATGAGTAAAACCAAATATCAACAAAATCAGCAGCATAAAGACAAAGTAAAGGAGATGAGTAAAACCAAATATCAAGAAAATCAGCACCATAAAGACAAAGTAAAGGAGATGAGTAAAACCAAATATCAACAAAATGTCATGCATAGGCTGAGAGTTAAAGGATTAAGTAGAAATAAATATCGGCAAAATCAGTTGCACCGGCAGAATGTCAAAGCCACGAGTAAAAGAAAGTACCATGACAATCCAGAATTCAGGGAACGTGTTTTAACAGCTAATAAATTAAAGAGGCAAGAGAGGAAAGAAAACAGTAAGCACTTAGATTTTGTTCTGGAGCAGTTTTTGTCCAAAGTAGAAAATGGCCCTGATTTTGTGTGTTGTGTCTGCCATAGATTAATGTTTAAACATCAGGTGTCAAATTGTAAAATAGAAAATTATAAAAACAAAAGACAAGTAGCTTTAATAGCAGACAAATGCATTAGTTATGATTTTGTGCACAAATGTAGTGATGACTGTGTATTACCCTGCCAATTGTTGGATACACCTCGCGGTGAACTATGGATATGCTTCACTTGTGATTATAAAATACAAAAAGGTTTAGTCCCACCTCAATGTACAGTTAACAAGATGACGATAGATCCCATTCCAGCTGAATTGGCTTGTTTAAATAATTTAGAACAACATCTAATAGCATTAAATATACCGTTTATGAAGGTGTTGGCGTTACCCAAAGGTGGACAAAATGGCGTACATGGACCGGTGACGTGTGTTCCAGCTAACATTGTACAAACAACGAAATTACTTCCTCGTTCCAATATGGAAGGATCTCTGTTGCCTGTAAAACTCAAACGTAAGCTAACATATAAAGGTCATTATGAGTATAAATTTGTTGATGCTATGCGCATAAGACAAGCCTTGCACCATTTGAAACAGACAAACATTCATTATAAAGATGTAGATTTTAACACTGATTGGCTGAATGAGTTTTGTAGGGAACAGGATAATGACATACAGGAAAAGGCAAGTGATTCAAATCTAGCAACTGCTGAAACATCTGCAGATACTGGTGATGATGAGCTGCTACATGACAGACAAAATCATTGTATGTTTCAAGACACGTGTCTTATGCCGGTTGACATTGGTCAGGAAATGCTAGATCAGCATTATGATAACATCTTAAATCTGGCTCCATCGGAAGGGAATAACCCTGTAAAACTGCTAACGGATCACACAAATGAAGCTAAATGTTTCCCAGTATTGTTTCCCCAAGGAAAAAATACATTTCATAATTATAGAACAACTAAACTGACATTATCGCGTTACTTAAACGCCAGACTTTTACATGCAGACGGTAGATTTGCTCAAAATGTTGAGTATATATTTTTTGCACAATACATTTCAGAAATTCAACAGGTTATATCAAGTGTATCCATAGCTTTACGTAAGGGAAAAGGAAGTGGTGCGTCGCAAAAAGTGTCCGATGATTTCGTAACAGATGACGAATCTTTGAAAAAATTGTTACAGTTTGATGACGGTTACCGATTCCTTCGACCTATACGTGGTACTCCAGCTTTTTGGCAGGGAGCGCAACATGACTTGGTGGCATGTGTTCGACAACTAGGTATCCCAACCTGGTTTTGTTCATTTTCATCTGCGGATATGCGTTGGACAAACCTTCTATACAGTATACTGAAACAACAGGGTAGAACACAAACGGTAGAAGATTTACAGTGGGCAGATAGGTGCGAACTCTTGCGTTGTAATCCTGTTACTGCAGCAAGAATGTTTGATTATCGCTGGCATGTATTTTTGAATGAAGTACTTATGTCTCCATTACAGCCAATTGGACAGATAAAAGATTATTTTTATCGCGTTGAATTTCAACAACGCGGTTCACCTCATGTGCATTGCTTGTTTTGGATCGAGAATGCACCTCAGATTGATAAAAATACAGATGAAGAGGTGATTCAATTCATTGATAAATATGTCACATGTGAATTACCGTCACATGATGACTCATTATTGGACACAGTGACATCAGTGCAGCAGCATTCAAAAAAACATTCCAAAACATGTAAAAAGAAAAACACCGTTTGTCGTTTTAATTTTCCAAAACCACCATCAAATCGGACATTCATATGTCGCAAAATTGAAATTGATAACCCAAAACCATGTACGTGTGACGTAACTCGTACCAATAGCTTGACCCCGTGTTCGTGCGTAAATGAAAAGCAGGAAGTATCTAAACAAAGAAAAAGGGAAATAGCCAGGGAAGTGATGTCTAAATTAAAAACTGCTCTTTCAGATGACACGATGACATATGATTCTGTGGATCAGTTGTTTGAAAGGGTGGGTCTAAATCAGGATCTTTATGAAGCTGCATATAAATGTATGGGAAAAAATACACATGTTGTGTTGAAAAGACAGGTAGATGAACTGTGGATAAATCAATATAACGCCTCACTCTTAAAGTGCTGGAATGCAAATTTGGACATACAGTATGTTGTTGATGCATACGCATGCATAGTGTACATTATCTCATACATTTCTAAAGCAGAAAGAGAAATCGGACTGTTGTTAGCAAATGCACAGAAAGAAGCGTCTAAACAAGGGAATGTTGACGCTAAAGATGCATTAAAAAAACTAGGGAGTGTGTACTTGCACAATAGGGATGTCTCTGCTCAAGAGGCAGTCTATAGAATAACAAATCTACATCTTAAACAGTGTTCAAGAAAAGTTGTCTTTGTCCCAACAGGGGATAATGTGGTTAAAATGAGTTTGCCTTTAAGTGTCTTAAAGCAAAAGGCATCTTCACAAGACCTAACAACAGACAACATGTGGATGACAAGTACAGTGGAAAGATACAAAAATAGGCCCAAAGATACTACTTTCAATAACATGTGTTTGGCTACATTTGCGTCCGAATACCGCGTTTTGTCCAAAAGTGAAACAACAAAAAACAAAATCGGCTTAAACAACAACTTGGGATACATAAGTAAAAGAACGCGAACACAACCCGCAGTCGTACGTTACGCACGTTTCTCTCAGACAAAGTCTCCAGAACAATTTCATCAAAGTATACTGCAGTTATTTTTGCCATATCGAGTAGATGTCCAACTAAAGCCTAAAAGGTTTGAAACATTTGAACAGTTTTATAAAAATGGTCAAGTCAAATTTAGTGATGGCTCATTTCATTTAGTAAGATCAGTTGTTGACAACAACAGGAGCCTTTTTGAGATGGACGCAGATGTGTTGGACAATGTCCAAAGATCTATTGGCGATGATGGTATCTTAGAGGATGCCTGGTGTGAACTGTGCCCTGAACAAGAGCTTGAGCGACTAGAATGCATAGAAGAACTTCAACAACAAGAGCCGGGAGTGGAAGAACACACAGAAAATATACCTGATCTAGCCATTACTAAGCAACAAGATGCACATCTGGAAAAAAATAATAGCATTCTGTGTAGAAATGAAGGTTTAACTTTGATTCGATCGCTGAATGAAACGCAAATGTCTATTTTTTATCAGATAAGGCAATGGTGTTTAGACAAAGTCATGGGGAAAAGTCCAAATCCATTTCACGTTTTCATTACAGGTGGTGCAGGAACAGGCAAGAGCCATTTAATTAGAGCTATCCAATATGAAGCAATGCGCTTACTATCACCAACCTGTCAACATCCTGAAGACATTTGTGTATTATTAACAGCTCCAACTGGGATTGCTGCATACAATTTACATGCTGCAACCATTCACAATACATTTAGCATCGCAACTAATATTCAGTTACCATACACACCTTTAGGCGAAGAGAAACTCAACACTTTACGAGCAAAATACAGATCTTTGCAAATTGTAATAGTGGATGAGATATCCATGGTAGACAATAAACTATTCACATATATTCATGGCAGATTGCGACAAATTAAACAAACAGGTGACTTCTCCCCATTTGGTAATGTCAGTATAATTGCTGTTGGTGATTTCTACCAGTTGCCTCCAGTGAAAGGGAAACCACTCTATACAGACGATGTAGCTGTTAACTTATTCTCCAGCCTGTTTAAGGTTGTAGAATTGAAAACAATTGTGAGACAAAAAGATCAAGTTTTTGCGCAGTTATTAAACCGTTTAAGGACTCGCTCAAAAGACACCCCAATGTTGGACAGTGACATAAAAATCTTGAAACAGCGTGAAACAGGCGAAATTAGCTCAGCTTTACACATTTTCTCCACAAATGAGCAAGTCAATGAGCACAATCTTCAGCAGTTATTAAAAACGTGCCCTGAGTACATTGAAATAAATGCCCAAGATTATGAAAATAATAAAAAAACAGGTAAACTTGAACTGAAACAAAAACATCATGCTAAAGTTTATAATACATCTTTAAGTGAAAAGCTGATTTTGGGAAAAAATGCTAGAGTAATGCTGACCAAAAATGTGGATGTGAGGGATGGTCTTGTAAATGGCGTATGTGGCACAGTAACCGATATAGTTTGTTCAAGTACTGAGAAGTTTCCTCAATTAGTCTGTGTTCAATTTGACGATAATCAAGTTGGCACTCAACGAAGAAAACAAACTGCACATGCCTCAACACCATCCATGACTTCCACAGCTATCAAACCTGAAGAAGATAAGGTCACTAGTAATGGTGGATTGAGGCGACAATTTCCACTGAAACTGGCTTGGGCGTGTACCGTACATAAAGTACAAGGTCTTACAGTAGATGCAGCTGTGGTTTCCCTTAAGAGAATTTTGCTGCTGGACAAGCATATGTAGGATTGAGTCGCGTAAGAAATCTGTCGGGGTTAACGATTCAACATTTTGATGAGAAGGCCATTTATTGTAAGGACAATATTCAACATGCAATTCAACGCATGCCCTCATTTTTATCTGAAAGCATGGCAATACAGAATTTGACAACGCATACTTTTAATGTGTTCTTGATGAATGTACAAAGCTTGACTCGCCATGTGGCTGATTTAGCACTCTGCACACAGCGTTTGCAGCTCAACTGTATTGCTGTTACAGAAACATGGCTGTCTGCTGATGCGTCTGCCCAAGCGGTCAACATTGATGGCTTTAGTTTTCATAGTTGTCCTCGAAGTCTGTCATACAGTAGCAACGATCCAGCATTAATTGCGTTGCAAGGTCAACAACACGGTGGTGTTGGCATGTATATTGCAGACAATTTGACATACAACATCATGAACCTACCACATGTCAATTTAGAATGTTTTGTATACAACTGCGTTGCTTACAACATGTTGATAGCAGTCATTTATCGTTCACCATCATATCCAATGTCTTTGTTTAAAGGTAATTTAAAAAGACTGCTTGACTTGCTAAATCCACTAAGTGACACAATTGTTGTAATGGGAGATTTTAATGATGACATTTTGAAAGGATCAACAATTTGTAAATTTATGACGGACAAAGGGTATGTTCAAATTGTGTCACAACCCACTACTGAAAAAGGCACATTAATAGACCATGTGTACGTGAAAACGACACATTATGACGTGGACACAAAAATATTGCCAACATATTTTAGTGATCATGAGGGAATCATATGTTCTTTTACATATAAAACTGTTCACAATGACGAGAACCAATAACATCTAACAGTTAACAGCTTTAACTTAGGACCTCACTACATTGCAGTGTTCTGTCACTGTGATGTAGAAACCTACTCGTTTCTAACTTGTAAATAATATGAATTTAACTTATTATTCCACTATAAATATGAATTTAACTTATTCAACTATAATGATAGTAATTTCTAATTTGTAAAAATATGAATTTAACTTCTTAATCAGCTATAAATAACTATAATAATTTGTACGTTGTAAAAATATGAATTTAACTTATTATTCACCTGTACATGACTATGGATACAGTGACAGACTGCTCAGTCTTCAACTCTGCTTAGTCAGATACAGTCACATTGCAGTGTTTTGTCACTGCAGTACTGTACATTTTTGCACTTGTAAGTCCTCTTCTGTGGAACCAGCATGAATTTATCTTATTATTCGGCTATGAATGTAACTTATTATTCAGCTATAAATGACTATAGTGATTTCTAATTTAAAAAAATATGAATTTAACTTATTATTCACCTGTAAATGACTATGAATACAGTGAGAGACTGCTCAGTCTTCAACTTGCTGCTTAGTCAGATACAGCCACATTGCAGTGTTTTGTCACTGCAGTACTGTACATCTTTGCACTTGTAAGTCCTTTTCTGTGGAACCAGCACCCACTTTGGATTTGAGAGGCAGACACCATCTGTAGGCTTAAGACTTTCGTCTTTGACCAAGCTTATACTTGGGGTGGTCAAGGGCCACCACTTAGTTATGCTGCTATAGGCCTAGACTGCCAGGAGACTTCGTATGACGCATTGCGCTCCTCTCTCTTCCTCTCTATCTGTACGCATTTTTATCCTATTAATGTTTGTTACTAACTGAACTTGTTCCCGTAGTTGTGTGCTAACTGAACCTCTTCCCGTAGTTGTGTGCTTTCTCTCCTCTCTCTCTCTCTCTGTCTCTCTCCCTCTCTCTCTCTCTCGCTTTCTGCAGGTATTTCTGCCTCTGGAGCTGTAGAGTCTGGATCTATGGTTGCATCTGCTGCCCCCGTCTTCCTGCTCAATATCCACTGATGCCAATGTTATTATTAGTCTTATCATTATAATACTTATTATTTGTATCGTTATTATTACAATTTCTTCTTTTAATATTAATATCATTAGCATTACCATCATTACCACTACCATTACTTCTTCCCTTTCCCGTAGTTGTGTGCTGTCTGTCTCCCCCCCTCCCCCTCTCTCTTTCTACAGGTATTTCTGCCTCTGGAGCTGTAGAGTCTGGAATCTATGGTTGCACCTGCTGCCCCTGTATTCCTGCTCAACAGCTGCTGCTGCTGCTATTTATTTTTAGTCTTATTATCATGATGTCATTATCACTATTATACTTATTATTGCTATCATTATTATGCCATTACTCTTACTTTACATCTTTACGTGGAACTTTCATTGTGCTACTGTATGTTCTCTCCGCCCCCCAGATGACTGCCTAGTCATAACCTGGTTCTGGTTGTGCTTGAGGTTTCTGCCTGTGAAAAGGTAGTTTTCCTTGCCACTGTCACCTAGTTGATGGGAATTGTTTAGTCTCTGTTAATAAGAGTATGAAGAGTACAGTCTAGACCTGATGTAAATGAAAACAGCCATGACATATCTTCTGTTGTTATTTTGCATTATGTCAATAAAACACATTGAATTCTTGATGGGAATTGTTGAGTCTCTGTAAACAATAGTATAAAGAGTACAGTGTCGACCTGATCTAAGTGAAAACACTCATGAGATATATTCTGTTGTGATTTGGCATTATGTAAATAAAACAAATTGAATTCTTGATGGGAATTATTGAGTGTCTGTAAATAATAGTATAAAGAGTACAGTCTACACCTAATCTACATGAAAACACTCATGAGATATATTCTGTTGTGATTTGGCATTATGTAAATAAAACAAATTGAATTCTTGATGGGGAATTGTTGAGTTATTGTAAATAAGAAGGATGATTTGCAACAGGCCAGGCTGGTTGATGCACCATGAGGGCTTGTGACGGGGTCAGCAAACACAATCATTTTATAAATGAATCATTTATGTCAGTGCCCATACAAAATAAAGTAATCACGGTTGTCCCTAACACTGTCCAAGTGTTTTTCAGTGTTATAGAATGAGAAGAACATAATACACACACACACATGCAGCAAGTCAGAGTCCTTTCCCTCCTCCCTCCTATGCTGTCATGCAGGTCTATCCATTACTTAACCAACACTGCCAAGCAGGAGAGCCCTTATTCTGAGCAAAACAGATAAGCAAACAGTAAATTTGCTTACTATTTAATATTTGTAATGTTATTTTTGTCAGCCTATCAGTGTGAACAGATCTCCAAAAAACATGGGATAACCATAAAGACAACTAGAAACGTAACATGTGAAACGCAGTTGCACAACGCAGCCCTGAATGGCATTGTATTCAAAAGAGACAAAAGTGGTATCCCCAAGGTGGATTCGAACCGGCGTCCTCTGATTACGAAGCGAGCGCACTGACCACTGTACCATCCGTCTGCTGTGGAGAAACTGGGAAATTGTGTGCTGTAGTAATGTACAAACGCGAGACGCGAGACAGTTGTTTGAGAATGACAACGAGAGCAGATCAAATGGAGATTGTCATGCTAAAATATGACACACATACATAACTGTTGTTCTGCTTATATGCTCAAAAACATTCCACTGTCTCAGTACAAACATAGCCTTATCAAAAGACATATTTGAAAAGACACATGTAGTTCCTTAACAATAATAAAGAGCAAAAATAAACATGCAAACACTGACATCGACAGAGTGCAGAGCTCATTGAGCTCAAGTTTAGAAATACTGACAAAGACAAACATCACTCACTCAGAGTCAGTCCTGTCTCCTGTCCTCCTCCCTGTGTGTTCTCATGCAGGTCTATCCATTAGTAAACCAACACCGCCCTCCGGTGGAAGAATCAATTCATTACAGGAGCATTAATGACACATGACAGACATGAAAGTTGAAAGGCACGTCACGGGCACGCCGTTGTAGCAAATTGCAAGATTTCAGTATCATTGGGTGCCCAACTTGTCAAGAGGGCATAGGGCAAGTTTGAAGTGAATCCCATAAAATCTGTAGGAGCAGTTAAGATAAGAAGGAGGCATGAAAATTAACAGTTTATGAAAAATAACTGACTTCCTGTTGGCTTTAGAGTACGACTCCAAGAGGCTTTTTTGTAGGTCTGGACATGACGCATAAGCCACATGAATTTCATAATTTTACGCCCAATTTTAAGGGGGGGGCTTTGATTTTTACATGTAAAAACATGGTAAATTGTGTGTACATAGGTGGCGCTATGACTTTGATTCAAAATTGACCCCTACATGTGTTCAGGCCGTGAATGTCATCCACCGTGAGGAATATGGAAAAGATGGGATCATTTTCAGCCAAGTTACAGCAGTTTGAATTGTCATGATGGACCATCGCCATTCGCCGCGCCGCTGATACCGCGCCCTTTGGTGAAAAGTCACAATTTTCGCTGTCAAGCATCATGAACATCTTGAGGCTTTAGTGGCCACTTTTCAGGCAGTTCTGCTCAACCCACTGGGATTTGTATGTCAGAATGTAAAACGTGACATGTCCTGCCGTCAATAGTTGGCGCTATGACTTTGATTCAAAATTGACCCCTACATGTGTTCAGGCCGGGAATGTCATCCACCGTGAGGAATATGGACAAGATGTGATCATTTTCAGCCAAGTTACAGCAGTTTGAATTTTCATGATGGACCATCGACATTCGCCACCCCGCCGAGACCACGCCCTCTGGACAAAAAGTCATTTTTATTCGCTGTCCTGCATCATCAATGTCTTTTAGGCTTTAGGGGCCAATTTTGAGGTTGTTCTGCTCAACCCACTCTGAGATGCATGTCCGACTGTAAAACGTGACACTTCCTGCCGTCACTAGGTGGCGCTAAGACTGTGGCTGAAAATGAGCATATAGATGTGTTCAGGGCGGGGGGGGCATGGCACGTGGTAAGTTTGGGGCCTGTAGGTCAATGTACAGTCCAGTTATAGACCACTTCCTGTTTGGCGGCCAGACACCTAACTTCCACGCCGCGTCACGGGCACACCGTTGCAGCAAATAGCAAGATTTGAGTAAGCTTGGGTGCCCAACTTGTCACGAGGGCATAGGCCAAGTTTGAAGGCGATCGGATAAAATCTGTAGGGCTAGTTCGCGAAAGTACGAGGCATGGAAATGGGGTGCTGAGGCCTAAAAATGACCACTTTATGAAAAATACCCGACTTCCTGTTGGGTTTAGAGTAGGGGTCCAAGAGGCTTATATTTAGGTATGGGCATGATACATATGCACACTCATTTTGGTGAAATTAGCTCAAAGCGAAAGTGGGGGGCATTGAGATTTTCGCAGATAGGTGGCGCTAACAATTTTTCTCCCCCCCCCCCTGCTCCGAACCCATGTCAAAGAAGAATTTTCGCAATAACACACGTGCGTGCAAATTTTCCCGGGAATCGGAGCACGTTCAGGCACCCATTTTTGCCCTGAAAGACGGAGAAGAAAAATAATAATAATAATAATAATAATTCCTTGAATTTCAATAGGTCCTTGCACCGACTTTCGGTGCTTCGGGCCCTAATAATTCCTTGAATTTCAATAGGTCCTTGCACCGACTTTCGGTGCTTCGGGCCCTAATAATAATAATTCCTTGAATTTCAATAGGTCCTTGCACCGATTTTCGGTGCTTCGGGCCCTAATAATAATAATTCCTTGAATTTCAATAGGTCCTTGCACCGATTTTCGGTGCTTCGGGCCCTAATAACTCTTACAATTTCAATAGGTCCTTGCACCGACTTTCGGTGCTTCGGGCCCTAATAATAATAATTCCTTGAATTTCAATAGGTCCTTGCACCGACTTTCGGTGCTTCGGGCCCTAATAATTCCTTGAATTTCAATAGGTCCTTGCACCGATTTTCGGTGCTTCGGGCCCTAATTAAAGCTGCAAGCAGCATTGGAGGGCCCGAAGCACACCTGCGCACGCCGGGGAGCGCAGCGCACGCCGGGGAGCGCACGACCACAGCGCGCAGAGCTCACACTCCCCCACACACACACACGCCACCGACCGGGTACCAGGACCACCAAGTCAGAGCGCGCACGCGACCAGAGATGCCAGGGAGGAGGTTGGGCCGAGCCTCCCCTAGCAGAATGAGAAGAAGATGAGAAGAAAATAACACACACACGAGCCTCCCCAAGCAGGAGAGCCCTTATTCTGAGCAAAACAGATAAGCAAACAGTATTCAACAGAGACCAAAGGGGTATCCCCAAGGTGGATTCGAACCGGCGTCCTCTGATTACGAAGCGAGCGCACTGACCACTGTACCATCCGTCTGCTGTGGAGAAAGTGGGAAATTGCGTGCTGTAGTAATGTACAAACGCGAGACGCGAGACAGTTGTTTGAGAGTGACAACGAGAGCGGATCAAATGGAGATTGTCATGCTAAAATATGACACACATACATAACTGTTCTTCTGCTTATATGCTCAAAAACATCCCACTGTCTCAGTACAAACATAGCCTTATCAAAAGACATATTTGAAAAGACACACGTAGTTCCTTAACAATAATAAGGAGCAAAAATAAACATGCAAACACTGACATACACACACACACACACACACACACACATGCAGCAGGTCAGAGAGGCTGCAGAGGAGACAGTGAATTGACATAGTAAAACTATGTATCTCCAGCACATTGGGTTGTGAACTAAATTGAACTGGTCTGAAGCATGATTCACCTGGGCTGAAAATTAAACCATCAAGTGAAATGACAGAATAACTGACTTAAATAAACATGCAAACACTGACATCTACAGAGTGCAGAGCTCATTGAGCTCAAGTTTAGAAATACTGACAAAGACAAACATCACTCACTCAGAGTCAGTCCTGTCTCCTGTCCTCCTCCCTGTGTGTTCTCATGCAGGTCTATCCATTAGTAAACCAACACTGCCCTCCGGTGGAAGAATCAATTCATTACAGGAGCATTAATGACACATGACAGACATGAAAGTTGAAAGGCACGTCACGGGCACGCCGTTGTAGCAAAGTGCAAGATTTCAGTATCATTGGGTGCCCAACTTGTCAAGAGGGCATAGGGCAAGTTTGAAGTGGATCCCATAAAATCTGTAGGAGCAGTTAAGATAAGAAGGAGGCATGAAAATTAACAGTTTATGAAAAATAACTGACTTCCTGGTGGCTTTAGAGTACGACTCCAAGAGGCTTTTTTGTAGGTCTGGACATGACGCATAAGCCACATGAATTTCATAATTTTACGTCCAATTTTAAGGGGGGGGCTTTGATTTTTACATGTAAAAACACGGTAAATTGTGTGTACATAGGTGGCGCTATGACTTTGATTCAAAATTGACCCCTACATGTGTTCAGGACGGGAATGTCATCCACCGTGAGGAATATGGAAAAGATGGGATCATTTTCAGCCAAGTTACAGCAGTTTGAATTGTCATGATGGACCATCGGCATTCGCCGCGCCGCTGAGACCGCGCCCTTTGGTGAAACGGCACAATTTTCGCTGTCAAGCATCATGAACATCTTGAGGCTTTATTGGCCACTTTTGAGGCAGTTCTGCTCAACCCACTGGGATTTGTATGTCAGAATGTAAAACGTGACATGTCCTGCCGTCAATAGGTGGCGCTATGACTTTGATTCAAAAGTGACCCCTACATGCGTTCAGGCCGGGAATGTCATCCACCGTGAGGAATATGGACAAGATGTGATCATTTTCAGCCAAGTTACAGCAGTTTGAATTTTCATGATGGACCATCGACATTCGCCGCCCCGCCGAGACCACGCCCTCTGGACAAAAAGTCAATTTTATTCGCTGTCCTGCATCATCAATGTCTTTAGGCTTTAGGGGCCAATTTTGAGGTTGTTCTGCTCAACCCACTCTGAGATGCATGTCCGACTGTAAAACGTGACACTTCCTGCCGTCACTAGGTGGCGCTATGACTGTGGCTGAAAATGAGCATATATATGTGTTCAGGGCGGGGGGGGCTTGGCACGTGGTAAGTTTGGGGCCTGTAGGTCAATGTACAGTCCAGTTATAGACCACTTCCTGTTTGGCGGCCAGACACCTAACTTCCACGCCGCGTCGCGGGCACACCGTTGTAGCAAATAGCAAGATTTGAGTAAGCTTGGGTGCCCAACTTGTCACGAGGGCATAGGCCAAGTTTGAAGGCGATCGGAGAAAATCTGTAGGGCTAGTTCGCGAAAGTACGAGGCATGGAATGGGGGTGCTGAGGCCTAAAAATGACCACTTTATGAAAAATACCCGACTTCCTGTTGGGTTTAGAGTAGGGGTCCAAGAGGCTTATATTTAGGTATGGGCATGATACATATGCACACTCAATTTGGAGAAATTAGCTCAAAGCGAAAGTGGGGGGCATTGAGATTTTCGCAGATAGGTGGCGCTAACAATTTTTCTCCCCCCCCCCCCTGCTCCGAACCCATGTCAAAGAAGAATTTTCGCCAAACCACACGTGCGTGCAAATTTTCCCGGGAATCGGAGCACGTTCAGGCACCCATTTTTGCCCTCAAAGACGGAGAAGAAAAATAATAATAATTAAAGCTGCAAGCAGCATTGGAGGGCCCGAAGCACACCTGCGCACGTCGGGGAGCGCAGCGCACGCCGGGGAGCGCACGACCACAGCGCGCAGAGCTCACACTCCCACACACACACACACGCCACCGACCGGGTACCAGGACCACCAAGTCAGAGCGTGCACGCGACCAGAGATGCCAGGGAGGAGGTTGGGCCGAGCCTCCCCAAGCAGAATGAGAAGAAGATGAGAAGAAAATAACACACGCACACACACGAGCCTCCCCAAGCAGGAGAGCCCTTATTCTGAGCAAAACAGATAAGCAAACAGTATTCAAACAGAGACCAAAGGGGTATCCCCAAGGTGGATTCGAACCGGGGTCCTCTGATTACGAAGCGAGCGCACTGACCACTGTACCATCCGTCTGCTGTGGAGAAACTGGGAAATTGTGTGCTGTAGTAATGTACAAACGCGAGACGCGAGACAGTTGTTTGAGTGTGACAACGAGAGCGGATCAAATGGAGATTGTCATGCTAAAATATGACACACATACATAACTGTTCTTCTGCTTATATGCTCAAAAACATTCCACTGTCTCAGTACAGCCTTATGAAAAGACACATGTAGTTCCATTAACAATAATAAAGAGCAAAAATAAACATGCAAACACTGACATACACACACACACACACACACATGCAGCAGGTCAGAGAGGCTGCAGAGGAGACAGTGAATTGACATAGTAAAACTATGTATCTCAAGCACATTGGGTTGTGAACTAAATTGAACTGGTCTGAAGCATGATTCACCTGGGCTGAAAATTAATCCATCAAGTGAAATGACAGAATAACTGACTTAAATAAACATGCAAACACTGACATCTACAGAGTGCAGAGCTCATTGAGCTCAAGTTGAGAAATACTGACAAAGACAAACATCACTCACTCAGAGTCAGTCCTGTCTCCTGTCCTCCTCCCTGTGTGTTCTCATGCAGGTCTATCCATTAGTAAACCAACACTGCCCTCCGGTGGAAGAATCAATTCATTACAGGAGCATTAATGACACATGACAGACATGAAAGTTGAAAGGCACGTCACGGGCACGCCGTTGTAGCAAATTGCAAGATTTCAGTATCATTGGGTGCCCAACTTGTCAAGAGGGCATAGGGCAAGTTTGAAGTGGATCCCATAAAATCTGTAGGAGCAGTTAAGATAAGAAGGAGGCATGAAAATTAACAGTTTATGAAAAATAACTGACTTCCTGTTGGCTTTAGAGTACGACTCCAAGAGGCTTTTTTGTAGGTCTGGACATGACGCATAAGCCACATGAATTTCATAATTTTACGTCAATTTTAAGGGGGGGGCTTTGATTTTTACATGTAAAAACATGGTAAATTGTGTGTACATAGGTGGCGCTATGACTTTGATTCAAAATTGACCCCTACATGTGTTCAGGCCGGGAATGTCATCCACCGTGAGGAATATGGAAAAGATCTGATCATTTTCAGCCAAGTTACAGCAGTTTAAGTGTCATGATGGACCATCGGCATTCGCCGCGCCGCTGAGACCACGCCCTTTGGTGAAAAGGCACAGTTTTTGCTGTCAAGCATCATGAACATCTAGAGGCTTTAGTGGGCACTTTTGAGGTAGTTCTGCTCAACCCACTGGGATTTGTATGTCAGAATGTAAAACGTGATATGTCCTGCCGTCAATAGGTGGCGCTATGACTTTGATTCAAAATTGACCCCTACCTGTGTTCAGGCCGGGAATGTCATCCACCGTGAGGAATATGGAAAAGATGGGATCATTTTCAGCCAAGTTACAGCAGTTTGAATTTTCATGATGGACCATCGGCATTCGCCGCGCCGCTGAGACCACGCCCTTTGGTGAAACGGCACAATTTTCGCTGTCAAGCATCATGAACATCTTGAGGCTTTAGTGGCCACTTTTGAGGCAGTTCTGCTCAGCCCACTGGGATTTGTATGTCAGAATGTAAAACGTGACATGTCCTGCCGTCAATAGGTGGCGCTATGACTTTGATTCAAAATTGACCCCTACATGCGTTCAGGCCGGGAATGTCATCCACCGTGAGGAATATGGACAAGATGTGATCATTTTCAGCCAAGTTACAGCAGTTTGAATTTTCATGATGGACCATCGACATTCGCCGCCCCGCCGAGACCAGGCTCTCCGATCAAATCGCGATTTTATTAGCTGTCCTGCATCATCAATGTCTTTTAGGCTTTAGGGGCCAATTTTGAGGTTGTTCTGCTCAACCCACTCTGAGATGCATGTCCGACTGTAAAACGTGACACTTCCTGCTGTCACTAGGTGGCGCTATGACTGTGGCTGAAAATGAGCATATAGATGTGTTCTGGGTGGGGGGGGCATGGCACGTGGTAAGTTTGGGGCCTGTAGGTCAATGTACGGTCCAGTTATAGACCACTTCCTGTTTGGCGGCCAGACACCTAACTTCCACGCCGCGTCACGGGCACACCGTTGTAGCAAATAGCAAGATTTGAGTAAGCTTGGGTGCCCAACTTGTCCCGAGGGCATAGGCCAAGTTTGAAGGCGATCGGATAAAATCTGTAGGGCTAGTTCGCGAAAGTACGAGGCATGGAATGGGGGTGCTGAGGCCTAAAAATGACCACTTTATGAAAAATACCAGACTTCCTGTTGGGTTTAGAGTAGGGGTCCAAGAGGCTTATATTTAGGTATGGGCATGATACATATGCACACTCAATTTGGTGAAATTAGCTCAAAGCGAAAGTGGGGGGCATTGAGATTTTCGCAGATAGGTGGCGCTAACAATTTTCTCCCCCCCCCCCCTGCTCCGAACCCATGTCAAAGAAGAATTTTCGCCAAACCACACGTGCGTGCAAATTTTCCCGGGAATCGGAGCACGTTCAGGCACCCATTTTTGCCCTGAAAGACGGAGAAGAAAAATAATAATAATTAAAGCTGCAAGCAGCATTGGAGGGCCCGAAGCACACCTGCGCACGTCGGGGAGCGCAGCGCACGCCGGGGAGCGCACGACCACAGCGCGCAGAGCTCACACTCCCACACACACACACACGCCACCGACCGGGTACCAGGACCACCAAGTCAGAGCGCGCACGCGACCAGAGATGCCAGGGAGGAGGGTGGGCCGAGCCTCCCCAAGCAGAATGAGAAGAAGATGAGAAGAAAATAACACACACACGAGCCTCCCCAAGCAGGAGAGCCCTTATTCTGAGCAAAACAGATAAGCAAACAGAGACCAAAGGGGTATCCCCAAGGTGGATTCGAACCGGCGTCCTCTGATTACAAAGCGAGCGCACTGACCACTGTACCATCCGTCTGCTGTGGAGAAACTGGGAAAGTGCGTGCTGTAGTAATGTACAAAGGCGAGACGCGAGACAGTTGTTTGAGAGTGACAACAAGAGCGGATCAAATGGAGATTGTCATGCTAAAATATGACACACATACATAACTGTTCTTCTGCTTATATGCTCAAAAACATCCCACTGTCTCAGTACAAACATAGCCTTATCAAAAGACATATTTGAAAAGACACATGTAGTTCCTTAACAATAATAAAGAGCAAAAATAAACATGCAAACACTGACATACACACACACACACACACACACATGCAGCAGGTCAGAGAGGCTGCAGAGGAGACAGTGAATTGACATAGTAAAACTATGTATCTCCAGCACATTGGGTTGTGAACTAAAGTGAACTGGTCTGAAGCATGATTCACCTGGCCTAAAAATCAATCCACCACGTGGAATGACAGAATAACTGACTTCCTGTGCGTTTGTTAGCGATGTGATTACGAGATGTATTTGTTGAAACTGTA
>SEMN01001887.1:0-21447 GCA_005408345.1 Macquaria australasica | reverse complement strand
CCCATCCTCGGAAACCTTCTGGGAGGAATCATCAGAAAATAAAATGTCTCAGAAAATGTTTCTCGTCTCACCGCATCAACTCAACCGTCTGACTCAACCGGAGTCCTCCATCAGACGGACGGCCGAAGACGATTTGGATGAAAGCATGAGAAAGATATTAAACGAACCGGGATTGAGTTCTTATGAAAAAATTAAAAAGTACGACGCTCTGCTGCAGAGATATCTGTCGCTCATGAAGCAAGGTCAAAAGGAGGAACGTCAAATGACTCTGACTCTGCACCAGGATTCGAGCGCCCCTGAAAGGCCGGAGGTGGAACCCCATCGTGAGACTGAAGAGGACGAGGCCGTGAGCTAAGTATTAAAAGGCCTCCCCTCTCGCGGTCGTAAGAACGCCGAGTACATCCTGCAAAAAATGAAAAATATCGACGGTGGGTGGACCTCTAAAGGGGAATTTGTTCACCGGGGGCAGATTGTGAAGGGATCTCATATGATTGACTTATTGAAAAACCTTTCAAGCCAGTACAAAAAATCACGTACACCACCACCCAGAGGCTGGATGTATTTCTTACAAACTCTGACGGACCTCAACATCCCCCTATCATTTGTGAATAACCCTCATGCCCGTGAACAATATCGTCGCCTGAAAACAGACCCCTCGCGTAGGAGCAGAGAGGCTGAGGAGCAAGATGAAGAAGAGGGAGAAAAAGAAGAAGAAGAAGAAAAAGGTGCAGCATTTTCCCCTATGCTGACGCCCGGCTCCAGGCGTAGAGTACCTTTTTTCCCCACCTGGATGAAATTTTGAGTACGTTTAAAAAAATAAAATAAAATTGTATATGGAAAATACTGTTTTTTAATAAAAGCCTTTATTTAACACATTTCAATTGTACAGATTTTTTTTTTCCTTTTTTTAATACACGATGACAATCTTTAAACATTTGTAAAGAGCAGATTCCATGTTGAACGCTGCCGGAATTGTGATTTCTAATACATCGTTGATATTTACGAGCAAATTGGGTAACGAGGGCGTCATTTTCCGCCTCATTCTCCCGATACAAAGATAACACTTGTTCCAAAGATAACCCGCATGCTCTATGACAAAGATAATACACGCAGTGCTGACCGCACGCCAGTGAAAGAGTGTCTTGAAGCTGTCGATTGTGGTAGAATATGCGACGGGAGCGACGTTGCAGAAACTCCAAGATGTCGGCGGGGTAGGGGCCATAGTCCGGAAAGAAGCCGAAAGAGTCAAAAAAGGTGGCCTCATCTTTTTCCAAAGTCAAAGCGAGCCAATGCTCGCCGGGCATGTGAGCCGGATGGGTATTGACAATAAAGTAAGCGGGAGGGTTAAAGGAGCGTGTCAGAGAGCAAAGTTGATCCGAAGCCCATACGCCGCAAAACGCGTCTCCCAACAGATGATGCAAAAGACTTTCCAACTGATGACTGTTCATTTTTTTTTTATTTTGTTCTCTCAATCAGTAGTAATCCACCAGCACCTGCCTCTTTGAATTCACTTCGAGAATCGAAGAGTAACAGGCGTACACCACGAGCGTGGTGGTGTGGGGGAGGGGCTGCCTGAATCTCATCTCCAGTCTTAAATTTCCGGTGGAGGCGGGGGACAGAGCATCGCTGTCTTCGCACGGCTCGAGATTGAACACAAACAGGGAGTACCCCTCGTTAAATTCTTCACGGTTGATACTCAGGGGCAAGTCTTTCAGGTGTCTGCCTGTGGCGATGAACATGTTGTAAAACTCTCTGACCGAAATCCCCAGGTCAAATTGAGGCTGAAAAGCTTTAGCCGGAACCTGCCTGCCGTCCTGGCAGAGGGCCAGGTATTCAACGTCGTTGTGGATGAAATTGAAGGGAGACAGGTTTCTTTTTCCTGTGAAGGCTTCATGATGCACCATGCCCAGCACCAGGTATTTAGGTACGGGTCCCAAAAACAGGTTATCCTGGTTGCAGATCCTGGAATTGGCGGGGATGGAGAAGGTTTTGACCATGACGCGTGAGAGGGGGTAGAGGGCGTTGGCTCTCTGCAGGGCCGCGGCGTGGCCCAGCCGCACCGCCGGAGAGACTGTGGTCTTTTTGACAAACAGAGAGGCTCCCAAAATATTCAGACGAAATGTAGAGTCCGCGGCTCCCATGAGACAGAAGGCATCGCTGGCCCGGATGAGTTTGATTCTCAGGTCCACCGAGTTTAAAAGGAGTCTCTCGCAGAAAAGGATGTCGGCGTGGAGAGTGCCCAGCAGGTGCACTTGCTTTGAATTTTTAGAGTGGGCGGCTCTGGCTTTGAATCCTTGGTTAGGACCGTCGAGGGCGAAGGAGTTCATCGCTCCAGCCGTGTCTTTGTAAAAAAGCCCCGCGCTAAATTGACTCTTGAGAGTATCTTCGGAGAAGTTGAGAAGGGTTTCAATCATAGCTCGGTAGGGGTGAGTGGCGCTAGATTGGGAAATCAGCCGATCCCCCAGGGTGATGTCGCATTGACTGAACATTGTATTGAGCGGGTAATTGATCAGGGAGACGGCCGCGTCGTCCGCCAGGTTAGAGCCGTCGGCGTTGGTGATTTCAGCGCGAACGAGCAGCAGGGTGTCGTTCAGATCCAAATATTTTTCCCCATCTCCGGGAATAAAAAACTCGATGGGGCCCCCGTCTGTGATGGCCGACAGAGGGAGAATTTCGGTGTAGAGCTTATCCTCGATCGAGAGCTGCGTCATGGGAGCGGAGAATAAATCCAACTCCGCCAGCGTGCACTCGGGTGATTTCTGATGAGTCATCTCTGCCGTGTTTTAGAAGATGTCGGAAGACTTCCTCTTCTTGCGAGGTTGCCTGCGGTTATGAGGGAGTCGATCCCCCGGAGGTCTCTTTCTCAGCCTGCGCGAAAGGACCATAATCCCTCCAGATCCCTCCTGCCGGGATGGACCGGCTATTCTCCCCGACGCTTCTTTCACGACGTCCGAGACCATGTTGGCGGCGGCGGATTTCAGGTGAGGCTTGGCAATGGCGAAACCTCTTTTCATCAGAGGGGAGATGAAACGGAACAGTTTTGAAAAGATGGATCCGATCCCCCGACCGTACATCACGGGTGAGCCGTAAAAACCGGGCAGAGCGCCGCCCGCTTGATTTTCATAATAGGCGACAAAGCGCCGAGGGTCCTGGAGTGCCATCATTTATTTTTTTACACAGCCGGTTTAAAGTGGAGCTTCAGGATAGTCTTTCCGTAAACAAAGTCAATGCACCTGTTACGATCCGACTTGATCTCAATGTGAATACTTTTGATGTGAGCTTTAGATACCGGTGTGTAGTGAATGGTGTGGTACCTAATGTTCACCACGTCTCCAAAATCGCCTTTTACGTTCACCACTCCCAGCAGAGGTGAGTAACTGTCACCCACCTGTTGGTACTGAATGATATCCGTGTAAACAAACAGGTTATAAATCCCGATTCTCAGATCGCTGGGGTAGGGAGCTGAACGGTTAGAGAGAGTCCACCATTCTCCTATTTTCAGTCCCAGCATGTAAGCCAGGGGGGCGTGGCACGAATTTTATGCTGACCGTTGCCTTTGAAATCAATGCGTCTGGTCACGGTGTTGTAAGAGGCCTGAGCTGTAGGGTCGTACTTTTTGAGAAGGGGTACTAGCTGCTCCAGGAGGTCTTTTGGTTTGTCATAATACCCGCCGTTGCTGAACCTCTGAATCACCAAAGGCTGCGATTCTTCCCCCACCCTATTGACTTCGAAATAAGCGTTATGCGTGGGGAGAGTATACCAAGTGTGCGGGTAAATGATTTCGCACAGACCCACTAACCATTTCCCCTTCAATTCGATAGCCTGGGCTAAATCCACCGTGAAACTCGAGCTGGTGTTATCTTTAAACACTTCCTTACTCGCGTTGGAGGGCAGGGTCACGTAGAACCCTTCGTTGGTGACCGCGTCCATGATGCAAATGCGCGAGGAAGCCTCAACCGGAGGGCTTTTTAAATGTTTTTCAAGTCAGAGGCCTTGACCCAGCTATTGAATTTTTCGGGCCAGTTCTTCCAACGCACCAACACCTGCTTTTCACCCCGCACCGTGCGCCTTTTCAATATCTTTTCCACAGCGTACATCTTGTCCCGGTCTATTTTGACCTTCTGCAACTCGGCCTCGTAAAAGGATCCCTCAATAGGCTCGCCGTCATAATCTTGCAGTTTGTAAACGGGAGGAGTCCGAGGAATGCTTTCGGTCACCTTAAACACTTCATCCGTAAAACTCTGTTCGTATTTTTTATCAAACACTCCTCTCAACTTGGATATTCTGACGGGATCACCCTTCTTAAATTTCATGCGGGGCACGGTGCTGTGCCGAGTGGAAAACGTACCGTACAGGTTTTTAAATACTTGTGAAGCGTTTCCAGAGGTGACCTGCATGGGGGTCATTTTTATACTTTTATGATAAGTGTGGTTGTAGCTACGGACCAAATCTTGTAACACATCGAGGTATCGTCTGGTGTTGTTTGCCGTAAAATATCTCCACATTCTAGTCTTTAGCGTACGGTTAAATCTTTCTATCACAGAGGCTTTGAGATCGCTGGCCGTGGAGAAATGGACGATGCCGTGTTTTTTCATCAGAGCCTCAAAAGTCTTGTTGAAAAATTCTTTACCGGCGTCCGTTTGTAGCTTTTCAGGGATCTGACTGTCTTGAAAGACAGATTCAAAAACCCTCACCACCTCGGCGGCAGATTTTCTCTTCAAAACATGGACGTAAGCCTTTTTGGAAAACACGTCAATGACCGTTAATAAATAATTAAACCCATCATTATGTTCTGCCAAGGCTTGCATATCGCAAAGATCAGCTTGGAATTGGTTTAAAGGTCGAGGAACAAAAACTCTGTTTCTGATAAAATGCGTTCTGGCCGGTTTATGTAAAGTGTAGGTGTCTTGCTCGGATAAAAAATCCTTAACGTTTTCAAGCTTGAGTTTTTTCCCCATTTCATTTTGCACAGCCTGACGGAGTCGATCGACTCCTCCAAAACTACCCGGGTGGACGGGGTCGTAATACACTCTTTTCATCACCCGCTTCTCCGCCATTCTGCCTAGCACGGAGTCTCTAGTTTTACTGACAAAAAAACAGGACTGAGGATGGCTTTTATATACAATGATTTTAATGATTTCTTTTTAAAAAGCATACAGGTTAAAAAATAAGAGCAAAAGAATACATCAAAAATAGTACGAGTAAATGAATATCATCGTGAATACATCAAAAATAGTACGAGTAAATGAATATCATCGTGAATACATAAAAAATAGTACGAGTAAATAAATATCATCATGGATACATCAAAATAGTACGAGTAAATGAATATCATCGTGAATACATCAAAATAGTACGAGTAAATTAATATCATCGTGAATACATAAAAAATAGTACGAGTAAATGAATATCATCGTGAATACATCAAAATAGTACGAGTAAATGAATATCATCGTGAATACATAAAACATAGTACGAGTAAATGAATATCGTCATGAATACATCAAAATAGTATGAGTAAATGAATATCATCGTGAATACATAAAAAGTATGTAAGAGTAGAAAGAATGGCAAGAAAGTGATCAGCCTGACCAGCACTTTGTAACCAGCTTCAGATCTTGTACTTTGTCCATTTTAGCATACATGTCAAAGATGGTATCTGCGATTTTTCTGCTCCCTTTCAGCTCGTACAGAACGGTTTGTGTCACACATTCAACACGTTGATCGCTCTCCACCAGGTGGTGTAGGCGGAGCAGGCACTGGATGGCAGGAATCAAACGGGGGGTGTAGAGGATCTTCATCAGGCGGTGAAAATGGTCCATGTAGAACCAGTCCTCCAGGGGGTCCAAGCACTGATGCTGTCTCTGACTCGGATGGTCGACCTGACACCCGTAGCAATTTTCAACCCGGTACTTGCTGAGGGCTCCGTTGAGCAGATGGAGTATGGCTGATTTCACAGCCTTGATCACGCTCGTGGCCAGCCACCCATCGATGTCATCCTGGTCGGTCACCTCAACGGGAGAAGGAGGGGGTCGTGAAGCGGTGTTGTTTACCATCTCCTGCTCCTCCTCGGTGTACTCCTGCTCTGATGAATCCTCCTCCTCCTCCTCATCATCAGCCTCCTCATCGGACTCCCGTTCCTCCACCACCTCGGTGGACTCCTGCTCCTCCTCGGTGTACTCCTGCTCTGATGAATCCTCCTCCTCCTCCTCATCATCAGCCTCCTCACCGGACTCCCGTTCCTCCACCACCTCGGTGGGCTCCTGCTCCTCCATAATCATCGCGAGGCTGCGCTCGTTGCGTAGAGGGGTTTCAGTCTCGGTCTTAGCGGCGGGTGAGGGTGAAACCTCTAGCCGGATAGGGTGGTCCTCCGAGGGCCAGGTGGCGCGGCGTCGTCTCGGGCGGAGTGTGTTTTGAAAGGCATCCATGTCTTTTCTTGCTCTGGGTCGATGTGTTGAGAATGCACGCTGTCCTGCTTCCTTATATCCTGTAGAGGGGTGTGGAGGAGGTGGGGTTTAGAATAAAAGTACTTTTCTCACCGAGACGTCACTCACCCACCCCCTGCAAGTATGAAACAGGGAGGTGATGCTTTCTATCTCGGAACGCATCTGATCCTCCCATGCCACAAACGGGATGTCGAGTATCGTACGAAACACACCACACTCTGAATTGAAGCATTGCATGACAAAGTCCTTCGGATGGTCCGGTCCGTTATACTGGACACTGGCTCTGAAGTACATACGACCCGAAGCTGAGCCGTGAGATTGCCAGACGGCGTTGCAGAAAGACGAGTTGTCCAGAGAGACGCTGGTTTCGTCCGGCTTTTGGCCTTCTTCTTCGTCGGCATGCTAGAAACATGGATCGGACATCATCCCCCGCAGCACTGCCCAGTCATTGTAGGATAAGGCCGCAATGGTAGGTAAGGATGACTCCTCTTCCCCCTTTTCTCGTTGGTAAAAGTATAACTCACTGGTTTCATACTTGAACTCGTAGCCCCAGAATCCTCCCGTCAGAGGCCATTCCTTTTTCAGCACGGTGGTGGGCTCTGCTTGTAGCCGTTGCACGTAGAGCATTCTTCTCTTAGGAGCGTCGGTGATACCGGGCGAGGCGTGGTAGACGACGACGGGGGTCTCGCTGATGATTTTTGGAAAGCTGGCTGGAGATGGGCTGGTCATCTTTTCTTCTTTCCACTTTTCTTCACCCGCACTGTGAGCGTTGCTGTGTCTGCCTATAATGCAGCGGTTTTAAATACAATCGGAATCCCCCTAACTGCACGTGTTGGGGGGTGAGAGGAGGGGGCATGCTTACGTGTTTGGGGGGGGGGCCTATACTGCTTCATCACTGCTGCTGAATCTCTTTTCTCTTTGCAATCCAGCAGGCTCGTGTTAATGGCAATGATTGTATGAAACCTATATTACTTTTACACAGATACAGAAAGTTTGTAGGGGTGTGTGTTTTCTCTTTGCAGTCTCATGGTTGAGACTGAAATGTTGGAGGGGTGTTTGCTTCCTATACTGCTTCATCACTGCTGCTGAATCTCTTTTCTCTTTGCAATCCATCAGGCTCGTGTTAATGGCAATGATTGTATGAAACCTATATTACTTTTACACAGATACAGAAAGTTTGTAGGGGTGTGTATTTTCTCTTTGCAGTCTCATGGCTTCACTTTGGTTGTGGTGATGATTAAAGATCGGAGGGGGGTAATGTATAACACCCGGACTGCTTTACTGCTGACTCGGGAGGGTTGCATACTTTCTCGTGGGTGAGAGACCTTGTTTGACCCCTTAATGGCTTTACCATTGAGACTGAAATGTTGGAGGGGTGTTTGCTTGCTCTTTGCAGATCATGTTGACGGGAATGACAGAGTCATTCTATGAAACCTATATTGCTTTATCACAGATGAAGAAAGTCTTTTTGAGGGAGCTGCGTGTGTGTTTTTTCTCATTGCAGTCTTTATTGAGGAGTATCAGGCTCTGGCTTTTTTTTTTTTGGAAAGCTGGCTGGAGATGAGCTGCTCATCTGTTCTTCTGCTGTGTCTGCCTATGTACTTTTACAACAGATGCTAAAAGTTTAAGGGAGGCTGTGTGTTTGCTTGCTCTTTGCAGAGTCATTCTATGAAACCTATATTGCTTTATCACAGATGAAGAAAGTCTTTTTGAGGGAGCTGCGTGTGTGTGTTTTTTCTCATTGCAGTATTTATTGAGGAGTATCAGGCTCTGGCTTTTTTTTTTTTGGAAAGCTGGCTGGAGATGAGCTGCTCATCTGTTCTTCTGCTGTGTCTGCCTATGTACTTTTACAACAAAAGGTCAACCTGTCAAGCTTGATTTATGACCTAGGGGTCAAAGGGGACCTGTCAAGTCGAGTTTGATGCAACGTGTCCCCCTTATCTCTCTGTCACCATTGAGCTCCTCTCGCTGAGACAAGCACAGTGTGACCAAAACAGCCTGTTGCGGTGTCAGGAGCCACTTTTAAGCTCCCCTCGCTGAGAAAAGCACAGTATGACCAAAACAGCCCGTTTGCCCTGTTACTTGTTCACGGCTGCCTTCCTCTCAGCGGACGGAGTGACTTTTGAGCTCCTCTCGCTGAGAAATACACATTATCACAGAAATAGCTACTTCTTCTGTTAGTACTTCACAGATGCTTGCTTTCAATGTCAAGAGTCACCATTGAGCTCCTCTCGCTGAGACAAGCACAGTGTGACCAAAACGGCCTGTTGCGGTGTCAGGAGCCATTTTTAAGCTCCTCTCGCTGAGAAAAGCACAGTATGACCAAAACAGCCCGTTTGCCCTGTTACTTGTTCACGGCTGCTTTCCTCAGCGGACGGAGTGACTTTTGAGCTCCTCTCGCTGAGAAATACATATTATCACAGAAATAGCTACTTTTTGTGTTAGTACTTCACAGATGCTTGCTTTCAATTTCAAGAGTCACCATTGAGCTTCTCTCGCTGAGACAAGCACAGTATGACTAAAACGGCCTGTTGCGGTGTCAGGAGCCACTTTTAAGCTCCACTCGCTGAGAAAAGCACAGAATGACTAAAACGGCCTGTTGCGGTGTCAGGAGCCACTTTTAAGCTCCTCTCGCTGAGAAAAGCACAGTATGACCAAAACAGCCCGTTTGCCCTGTTACTTGTTCACGGTTGCTTTCCTCAGCGGACGGAGTGACTTTTGAGCTCCTCTCGCTGAGAAATACACATTATCACAGAAATGGCTACTTTTTGTGTTAGTACTTCACAGATGCTTGCTTTCAATTTCAAGAGTCACCATTGAGCTCCTCTCGCTGAGACAAGCACACAGTATGACCAAAACGGCCTGTTGCGGTGTCAGGAGCCACTTTTAAGCTCCTCTCGCTGAGAAAAGCACAGTATGACCAAAACAGCCCGTTTGCCCTGTTACTTGTTCACGGCTGCTTTCCTCAGCGGACGGAGTGACTTTTGAGCTCCTCTTGCTGAGAAATAATCATTATCACAGAAATAGCTACTTTTTCTGTTAGTACTTCACAGATGCTTGCTTTCAATGTCAAGAGTCAGCATTGAGCTCCTCTCGCTGAGACAAGCACAGTATGACTAAAACGGCCTGTTGCGGTGTCAGGAGCCACTTTTTAAGCTCCTCTCGCTGAGAAAAGCACAGTATGACCAAAACGGCCTGTTGCGGTGTCAGGAGCCACTTTTAAGCTCCCTCGCTGAGAAAAGCACAGTATGACCAAAACAGCCCGTTTGCCCTGTTACTTGTTCACGGCTGCTTTCCTCAGCGGACGGAGTGACTTTTGAGCTCCTCTCGCTGAGAAATACACATTATCACAGAAATAGCTACATTTTGTGTTAGTACTTCACAGATGCTTGCTTTCAATTTCAAGAGTCACCATTGAGCTCCTCTCGCTGAGACAAGCACAGTATGACTAAAACGGCCTGTTGCGGTGTCAGGAGCCACTTTTAAGCTCCTCTCGCTGAGAAAAGCACAGTATGACTAAAACGGCCTGTTGCGGTGTCAGGAGCCACTTTTAAGCTCCTCTCGCTGAGAAAAGCACAGTATGACCAAAACAGCCCGTTTGCCCTGTTACTTGTTCACGGCTGCTTTCCTCAGCGGACGGAGTGACTTTTGAGCTCCTCTCGCTGAGAAATACACATTATCACAGAAATAGCTACTTTTTCTGTTAGTACTTCACAGATGCTTGCTTTCAATGTCAAGAGTCACATTGAGCTCCTCTCGCTGAGACAAGCACAGTATGACTAAAACGGCCTGTTGCGGTGTCAGGAGCCACTTTTAAGCTCCTCTCGCTGAGAAAAGCACAGTATGACTAAAACGGCCTGTTGCGGTGTCAGGAGCCACTTTTAAGCTCCTCTCGCTGAGAAAAGCACAGTATGACCAAAACAGCCCGTTTGCCCTGTTACTTGTTCACGGCTGCTTTCCTCAGCGGACGGAGTGACTTTTGAGCTCCTCTGGCTGAGAAATACACATTATCACAGAAATAGCTACTTTTTGTGTTAGTACTTCACAGATGCTTGCTTTCAATTTCAAGAGTCACCATTGAGCTCCTCTCGCTGAGACAAGCACAGTATGACTAAAACGGCCTGTTGCGGTGTCAGGAGCCACTTTTAAGCTCCTCTCGCTGAGAAAAGCACAGTATGACCAAAACAGCCCGTTTGCCCTGTTACTTGTTCACGGCTGCTTTCCTCAGCGGACGGAGTGACTTTTGAGCTCCTCTGGCTGAGAAATACACATTATCACAGAAATAGCTACTTTTTGTGTTAGTACTTCACAGATGCTTGCTTTCAATTTCAAGAGTCACCATTGAGCTCCTCTCGCTGAGACAAGCACAGTATGACTAAAACGGCCTGTTGCGGTGTCAGGAGCCACTTTTAAGCTCCTCTCGCTGAGAAAAGCACAGTATGACCAAAACAGCCCGTTTGCCCTGTTACTTGTTCACGGCTGCTTTCCTCAGCGGACGGAGTGACTTTTGAGCTCCTCTGGCTGAGAAATACACATTATCACAGAAATAGCTACTTTTTGTGTTAGTACTTCACAGATGCTTGCTTTCAATTTCAAGAGTCACCATTGAGCTCCTCTCGCTGAGACAAGCACAGTATGACTAAAACGGCCTGTTGCGGTGTCAGGAGCCACTTTTAAGCTCCTCTCGCTGAGAAAAGCACAGTATGACTAAAACGGCCTGTTGCGGTGTCAGGAGCCACTTTTAAGCTCCTCTCGCTGAGAAAAGCACAGTATGACCAAAACAGCCCGTTTGCCCTGTTACTTGTTCACGGCTGCTTTCCTCAGCGGACGGAGTGACTTTTGAGCTCCTCTGGCTGAGAAATACACATTATCACAGAAATAGCTACTTTTTGTGTTAGTACTTCACAGATGCTTGCTTTCAATTTCAAGAGTCACCATTGAGCTCCTCTCGCTGAGACAAGCACAGTATGACTAAAACGGCCTGTTGCGGTGTCAGGAGCCACTTTTAAGCTCCTCTCGCTGAGAAAAGCACAGTATGACCAAAACAGCCCGTTTGCCCTGTTACTTGTTCACGGCTGCTTTCCTCAGCGGACGGAGTGACTTTTGAGCTCCTCTGGCTGAGAAATACACATTATCACAGAAATAGCTACTTTTTGTGTTAGTACTTCACAGATGCTTGCTTTCAATTTCAAGAGTCACCATTGAGCTCCTCTCGCTGAGACAAGCACATTATGACTAAAACGGCCTGTTGCGGTGTCAGGAGCCACTTTTAAGCTCCTCTCGCTGAGAAAAGCACAGTATGACCAAAACAGCCCGTTTGCCCTGTTACTTGTTCACGGCTGCTTTCCTCAGCGGACGGAGTGACTTTTGAGCTCCTCTGGCTGAGAAATACACATTATCACAGAAATAGCTACTTTTTGTGTTAGTACTTCACAGATGCTTGCTTTCAATTTCAAGAGTCACCATTGAGCTCCTCTCGCTGAGACAAGCACAGTATGACTAAAACGGCCTGTTGGCGTGTGTCAGGAGCCACTTTTAAGCTCCTCTCGCTGAGAAAAGCACAGTATGACTAAAACGGCCTGTTGCGGTGTCAGGAGCCACTTTTAAGCTCCTCTCGCTGAGAAAGCACAGTATGACCAAAACAGCCCGTTTGCCCTGTTACTTGTTCACGGCTGCTTTCCTCAGCGGACGGAGTGATTTTTGAGCTCCTCTCGCTGAGAAATACACATTATCACAGAAATAGCTACTTTTTCTGTTAGTACTTCACAGATGCTTTTGCTTTCAATGTCAAGAGTCACCATTGAGCTCCTCTCGCTGAGACAAGCACAGTATGACTAAAACGGCCTGTTGGCGGTGTCAGGAGCCACTTTTAAGCTCCTCTCGCTGAGAAAAGCACAGTATGACTAAAACGGCCTGTTGCGGTGTCAGGAGCCACTTTTAAGCTCCTCTCGCTGAGAAAAGCACAGTATGACCAAAACAGCCCGTTTGCCCTGTTACTTGTTCATCGCTGCTTTCCTCAGCGGACGGAGTGACTTTTGAGCTCCTCTGGCTGAGAAATACACATTATCACAGCTACTTTTTGTGTTAGTACTTCACAGATGCTTGCTTTCAATTTCAAGAGTCACCATTGAGCTCCTCTCGCTGAGACAAGTACAGTATGACTAAAACGGCCTGTTGCGGTGTCAGGAGCCACTTTTAAGCTCCTCTCGCTGAGAAAAGCACAGTATGACCAAAACAGCCCGTTTGCCCTGTTACTTGTTCACGGCTGCTTTCCTCAGCGGACGGAGTGACTTTTGAGCTCCTCTCGCTGAGAAATACACATTATCACAGAAATAGCTACTTTTGTGTTAGTACTACACAGATGCTTGCTTTCAATTTCAAGAGTCACCATTGAGCTCCTCTCGCTGAGACAAGCACAGTATGACTAAAACGGCCTGTTGCGGTGTCAGGAGCCACTTTTAAGCTCCTCTCGCTGAGAAAAGCACAGTATGACTAAAACGGCCTGTTGCGGTGTCAGGAGCCACTTTTAAGCTCCTCTCGCTGAGAAAAGCACAGTATGACCAAAACAGCCCGTTTGCCCTGTTACTTGTTCACGGCTGCTTTCCTCAGCGGACGGAGTGACTTTTGAGCTCCTCTGGCTGAGAAATACACATTATCACAGAAATAGCTACTTTTTGTGTTAGTACTTCACAGATGCTTGCTTTCAATTTCAAGAGTCACCATTGAGCTCCTCTCGCTGAGACAAGCACAGTATGACCAAAACGGCCTGTTGCGGTGTCAGGAGCCACTTTTAAGCTCCTCTCGCTGAGAAAAGCACAGTATGACTAAAACGGCCTGTTGCGGTGTCAGGAGCCACTTTTAAGCTCCTCTCGCTGAGAAAAGCACAGTATGACCAAAACAGCCCGTTTGCCCTGTTACTTGTTCACGGCTGCTTTCCTCAGCGGACGGAGTGACTTTTGAGCTCCTCTCGCTGAGAAATACACATTATCACAGAAATAGCTACTTTTTGTGTTAGTACTTCACAGATGCTTGCTTTCAATTTCAAGAGTCACCATTGAGCTCCTCTCGCTGAGACAAGCACAGTATGACTAAAACGGCCTGTTGCGGTGTCAGGAGCCACTTTTAAGCTCCTCTCGCTGAGAAAAGCACAGTATGACCAAAACAGCCCGTTTGCCCTGTTACTTGTTCACGGCTGCTTTCCTCAGCGGACGGAGTGACTTTTGAGCTCCTCTCGCTGAGAAATACACATTATCACAGAAATAGCTACTTTTTGTGTTAGTACTTCACAGATGCTTGCTTTCAATTTCAAGAGTCACCATTGAGCTCCTCTCGCTGAGACAAGCACAGTATGACCAAAACGGCCTGTTGCGGTGTCAGGAGCCACTTTTAAGCTCCTCTCGCTGAGAAAAGCACAGTATGACCAAAACAGCCCGTTTGCCCTGTTACTTGTTCACGGCTGCTTTCCTCAGCGGACGGAGTGACTTTTGAGCTCCTCTGGCTGAGAAATACACATTATCACAGAAATAGCTACTTTTTGTGTTAGTACTTCACAGATGCTTGCTTTCAATTTCAAGAGTCACCATTGAGCTCCTCTCGCTGAGACAATCACAGTATGACTAAAACGGCCTGTTGCGGTGTCAGGAGCCACTTTTAAGCTCCTCTCGCTGAGAAAAGCACAGTATGACTAAAACGGCCTGTTGCGGTGTCAGGAGCCACTTTTAAGCTCCTCTCGCTGAGAAAAGCACAGTATGACCAAAACAGCCCGTTTGCCCTGTTACTTGTTCACGGCTGCTTTCCTCAGCGGACGGAGTGACTTTTGAGCTCCTCTCGCTGAGAAATACACATTATCACAGAAATAGCTACTTTTTGTGTTAGTACTTCACAGATGCTTGCTTTCAATTTCAAGAGTCACCATTGAGCTCCTCTCGCTGAGACAAGCACAGTATGACTAAAACGGCCTGTTGCGGTGTCAGGAGCCACTTTTAAGCTCCTCTCGCTGAGAAAAGCACAGTATGACCAAAACAGCCCGTTTGCCCTGTTACTTGTTCACGGCTGCTTTCCTCAGCGGACGGAGTGACTTTTGAGCTCCTCTGGCTGAGAAATACACATTATCACAGAAATAGCTACTTTTTGTGTTAGTACTTCACAGATGCTTGCTTTCAATTTCAAGAGTCACCATTGAGCTCCTCGCTGAGACAAGCACAGTATGACTAAAACGGCCTGTTGCGGTGTCAGGAGCACTTTTAAGCTCCTCTCGCTGAGAAAAGCACAGTATGACTAAAACGGCCTGTTGCGGTGTCAGGAGCCACTTTTAAGCTCCTCTCGCTGAGAAAAGCACAGTATGACCAAAACAGCCCGTTTGCCCTGTTACTTGTTCACGGCTGCTTTCCTCAGCGGACGGAGTGACTTTTGAGCTCCTCTCGCTGAGAAATACACATTATCACAGAAATAGCTACTTTTTGTGTTAGTACTTCACAGATGCTTGCTTTCAATTTCAAGAGTCACCATTGAGCTCCTCTCGCTGAGACAAGCACAGTATGACTAAAACGGCCTGTTGCGGTGTCAGGAGCCACTTTTAAGCTCCTCTCGCTGAGAAAAGCACAGTATGACCAAAACAGCCCGTTTGCCCTGTTACTTGTTCACGGCTGCTTTCCTCAGCGGACGGAGTGACTTTTGAGCTCCTCTCGCTGAGAAATACACATTATCACAGAAATAGCTACTTTTTCTGTTAGTACTTCACAGATGCTTGCTTTCAATGTCAAGAGTCACCATTGAGCTCCTCTCGCTGAGACAAGCACAGTATGACCAAAACGGCCTGTTGCGGTGTCAGGAGCCACTTTTAAGCTCCTCTCGCTGAGAAAAGCACAGTATGACCAAAACAGCCCGTTTGCCCTGTTACTTGTTCACGGCTGCTTTCCTCAGCGGACGGAGTGACTTTTGAGCTCCTCTCGCTGAGAAATACACATTATCACAGAAATAGCTACTTTTTGTGTTAGTACTTCACAGATGCTTGCTTTCAATTTCAAGAGTCACCATTGAGCTCCTTCCGCTGAGACAAGCACAGTATGACTAAAACGCCTGGTTGCGGTCAGGACAGCTTTAGCCTCTCGCTGAGAAAAGCACAGTATGACCAAAACAGCCCGTTTGCCCTGTTACTTGTTCACGGCTGCTTTCCTCAGCGGACGGAGTGACTTTTGAGCTCCTCTGGCTGAGAAATACACATTATCACAGAAATAGCTAATTTTTGTGTTAGTACTTCACAGGTGCTTGCTTTCAATTTCAAGAGTCACCATTGAGCTCCTCTCGCTGAGACAAGCACAGTATGACCAAAACGGCCTGTTGCGGTGTCAGGAGCCACTTTTAAGCTCCTCTCGCTGAGAAAAGTACAGTATGACTAAAACGGCCTGTTGCGGTGTCAGGAGCCACTTTTAAGCTCCTCTCGCTGAGAAAAGCACAGTATGACCAAAACAGCCCGTTTGCCCTGTTACTTGTTCACGGCTGCTTTCCTCAGCGGACGGAGTGATTTTTGAGCTCCTCTCGCTGAGAAATACACATTATCACAGAAATAGCTACTTTTTATGTTAGTTGTGTTAGTACTTCACAGATGCTTGCTTTCAATGTCCAGAGTCACCATTGAGCTCCTCTCGCTGAGACAAGCACAGTATGACTAAAACGGCCTGTTGCGGTGTCAGGAGCCACTTTTAAGCTCCTCTCGCTGAGAAAAGCACAGTATGACCAAAACAGCCAGTTTGCCCTGTTGCTTGTTCACGGCTGCTTTCCTCAGCGGACGGAGTGACTTTTGAGCTCCTCTGGCTGAGAAATACACATTATCACAGAAATAGCTACTTTTTGTGTTAGTACTTCACAGATGCTTGCTTTCAATTTCAAGAGTCACCATTTGAGAGCTCCATAAACTGAGACAAGCACAGTATGACCAAAGCGGCCCTGACTGGGTGTCAGGAGCCATTTTTTTAAGCTCCTCTCGCTGAGAAAAGCACAGTATGACCAAAACAGCCCGTTTGCCCTGTTACTTGTTCGGCTGCCTTCCTCTCAGCGGACAGGGTGACTTTGAGCTCCACTCTGGCTGAGAAATACATTATCACAGAAATAGCTACTTTTTCTGTTAGTACTACAGTGCCTTTGCTTTCAATGTCAGGTCACCCATTGAGCTCCTCTCGCTGAGACAAGCACAGTATGACCAAAACGGCCTGTTGCGGTGTCAGGAGCCACTTTTAAGCTCCTCTCGCTGAGAAAAGCACAGTATGACCAAAACAGCCCGTTTGCCCTGTTAGTTGTTCCGGCTGCCTTCCTCTCAGCGGACGGAGTGACTTTTGAGCTCCTCTCGCTGAGAAATACACATTATCACAGAAATAGCTACTTTTTCTGTTAGTACTTCACAGATGCTTGCTTTCAAGGTCAAGAGTCACCATTGAGCTCCTCTCGCTGAGAAAAGCACAGTATGACCAAAACGGCCTGTTGCGGTGTCAGGAGCCACTTTTAAGCTCCTCTCGCTGAGAAAGCACAGTATGACCAAAACAGCCCGTTTGCCCTGTTACTTGTTCACGGCTGCTTTCCTCAGCGGACGGAGTGACTTTTGAGCTCCTCTGGCTGAGAAATACACATTATCACAGAAATAGCTACTTTTTGTGTTAGTACTTCACAGATGCTTGTTTTCAATTTCAAGAGTCACCATTGAGCTCCTCTCGCTGAGACAAGCACAGTATGACTAAAACGGCCTGTTGCGGTGTCAGGAGCCACTTTAAGCTCCTCTCGCTGAGAAAAGCACAGTATGACCAAAACAGCCCGTTTGCCCTGTTACTTGTTCACGGCTGCCTTCCTCTCAGCGGACGGAGTTACTTTTGAGCTCCTCTCGCTGAGAAATATACATTATCACAGAAATAGATACTTTTTCTGTTAGTAATTCACAGATGCTTGCTTTCAATGTCAAGAGTCACCATTGAGCTCCTCTCGCTGAGACAAGTACAGTATGACCAAAACGGCCTGTTGCGGTGTCAGGAGCCATTTTTAAGCTCCTCTCGCTGAGAAAAGCACAGTAGGACCAAAACAGCCCGTTTGCCCTGTTACTTGTTCACGGCTGCTTTCCTCAGCGGACGAGTGACTTTTGAGCTCCTCTCGCTGAGAAATACACATTATCACAGAAATAGCTACTTTTTCTGTTAGTACTTCACAGATGCTTGCTTTCAATGTCAAGAGTCACCATTGAGCTCCTCTCGCTGAGACAAGCACAGTATGACCAAAACGGCCTGTTGCGGTGTCAGGAGCCATTTTTAAGCTCCTCTCGCTTAGAAAAGCACAGTATGACCAAAACAGCCCGTTTGCCCTGTTACTTGTTCACGGCTGCTTTCCCCAGCGGACGGAGTGACTTTTGAGCTCCTCTCGCTGAGAAATACACATTATCACAGAAATAGCTACTTTTTCTGTTAGTACTTCACAGATGCTTGCTTTCAATGTCAAGAGTCACCATTGAGCTCCTCTCGATGAGACAAGCATAGTATGACCAAAACGGCCTGTTGCGGTGTCAGGAACCACTTTTAAGCTCCTCTCGCTGAGAAAAGCACAGTATGACCAAAACAGCCCGTTTGCCCAGTTACTTGGTCACGGCTGCCTTCCTCTCAGCGGACGGAGTGACTTTTGAGCTCCTCTCGCTGAGAAATACACATTATCACAGAAATAGCTACCTTTTCTGTTAGTACTTCACAGATGCTTGCTTTCAATGTGAAGAGTCACCATTGAGCCTCCTCTCGCTGAGAAAAGCACAGTATGACCAAAACGGCCTGTTGCGGTGTCAGGAGCCACTTTTAAGCTCCTCTCGCTGAGAAAAGCACAGTATGACCAAAACAGCCCGTTTGCCCTGTTACTTGTTCACGGCTGCTTTCCTCAGCGACGGAGTGACTTTTGAGCTCCTCTCGCTGAGAAATACACATTATCACAGAAATAGCTACTTTTTCTGTTAGTACTTCACAGATGCTTGCTTTCAATGTCAAGAGTCACCATTGAGCTTCTCTCGCTGAGACAAGCACAGTATGACCAAACCGGCCTGTTGCGGTGTCAGGAGCCACTTTTAAGCTCCTCTCGCTGAGAAAAGCACAGTATGACCAAAACAGCCCGTTTGCCCTGTTACTTGTTCACGGCTGCTTTCCTCAGCCGACGGAGTGACTTTTGAGCTCCTCTCGCTGAGAAATACACATTATCACAGAAATAGCTACTTTTTCTGTTAGTACTTCACAGATGCTTGCTTTCAATGTGAAGAGCCACCATTGAGCTCCTCTCGCTGAGACAAGCACAGTATGACCAAAACGGCCTGTTGCGGTGTCAGGAGCCACTTTTAAGCTCCTCTCGCTGAGAAAAGCACAGTATGTCCAAAACAGCCCGTTTGCCCTGTTACTTGTTCATCGGTTGCTTTCACGGACGGAGATTCCCTGAGCTCCTCTCGCTGAGAAATACATTATCACAGAAATAGCTACTTTTTTCTGTTAGTACTTCACAGATGCTTGCTTTCAATGTGAAGAGTCACCATTGGAGCTCCTCCTCGCTGAGACAAGCACAGTATGACCAAACGCCTGTTATGTCAGAGCCACTTTTAAGCTCCTCTCGCTGAGAAAAGCACAGTATGACCAAAACAGCCCGTTTGTCCTGTTACTTGGTCACGGCTGCCTTCCTCTCAGCGGACGGAGTGACTTTTGAGCTCCTCTCGCTGAGAAATACACATTATCACAGAAATAGCTACTTTTCTGTTAGTACTTCACAGATGCTTGCTTTCAATGTCAAGAGTCATCATTGAGCTCCTCTCGCTGAGACAAGCACAGTATGACCAAAACGGCTTGTTGCGGTGTCAGGAGCCACTTTTAAGCTCCTCTCGCTGAGAAAAGCACAGTATGACCAAAACAGCCCGTTTGCCCTGTTACCTGTTCACGGCTGCTTTCCTCAGCGGACGGAGTGACTTTTGAGCTCCTCTCGCTGAGAAATACACAAAATAACACCAGAGGAGTTTGGAAGGGCCTTAAAACCATCTCGGGCCATATGGACTCCAAGCCCCGGCCTGCGGGGGATCAGAAGTGGGCAGATGACCTGAACGTATTCTTCAACAGATTCGATCAGGCATCTACCCCTCCCCCTGCCCCGTCTCCTCTGCAACCATCATTACCATATACCCTCCCTGCCTACAGCCCCCCCCCCTCCCTCATCTCACCACTCACCACTCCACACAGCCCTCAGCTTACAGCCACTTAATACACCCACACCACAGCCTGGGCTGGGCCCATCTCCCCATTTCACACCCGCAAACACCCCCCATTCAGCCCTCATGCCCCCTACAAGCTCAACCGGGCTGTTCTTCACAACATCCCAGGTGAGAAACGAACTGAGGAAGATAAGGGTGGGGAAGGCGGCGGGCCCAGACGGCAACAGCTCCAGACTTCTGAAGTCCTGTGCGGACCAGCTGTGTGGGATTGTTGAGCACCTGTTCAACCTGAGTCTGAAGCTGGGGAGGGTGCCAAAACTGTGGAAAACATCGTGTCTGGTTCCTGTGCCGAAGACCCCACACCCCAAGGACCTCAATGGCTATAGGCCAGTGGCATTGACCTCTCACCGGATGAAGACCCTGGAGAAACTGGTCCTTGTTCACCTGCGTCCGCTGGTGAGCCCATGTATGGACCCTCTGCAGTTTGCCTACCAACCCCGCATTGGGGTGGATGACGCTGTCATTTACCTACTTCACACATCCCTCTCACCTAGAAAAGGCTGGAAACACTGTGAGGATCATGTTTTTTGATTTCTCCAGTGCTTTTAACACCATCCAGCCCAGGATTCTGGGGGACAAGTTGGAGCACGCTGGGGTGGACCATCACCTGGCAGCATGGATCCTGGACTACCTCACAAACCCACCACAGTATGTGAGGTTACAGGACTGTGTGTCTGACACACTTCTCTGCAGCACAGGGGCTCCACAGGGAACCGTTCTGGCGCCTTTCCTGTTCACCTTCTACACAGCGGACTTCACCCATAACACTTCGAACTGTCACCTGCAGAAGTTCTCTGATGACTCTGCCATCGTCGGCCTCATCACCAACGGGGATGATGGGGAGTACAGAGAACTGACCCAGGGCTTTGTGGGTTGGTGTCAGCAGAACCGCTTCCAGATCAACGCGAGTAAAACCAAAGAGCTGGTGGTGGACTTCGGCAGGCGCAAACTCCCTCCACCTACACCAGTGAACATCCAGGGAACGGAGATTGAGATTGTGAGATCGTACAAGTATCTGGGTGTTCACTTGAACAGCAAACTGGACTGGTCAGACAAAACGGACGCTCTGTTTAAAAAAGGGCCAGAGCCGTCTCTTTTTGCTCAGGAGACTAAGATCTTTTGGAGTGCAGGGTGCGCTCCTGAGGACTTTCTATGACTCTGTGGTGGCATCAGCTGTCTTGTATGGGGTGACCTGTTGGGCCAGTGGCATCTCTTCCAAGGATAGGAAGAGACTGGACAGACTGATTAAGAAGGCCAGCTCTGTCCTTGGATGCCCTCTGGACCCAGTGGAGGTGGTGGGAGGCAGGAGAATGGTGGCCAAGCTCTCATCACTACTGGAGAACACTTCCCACCCCCTACATGTCACTCTTTCAGAACTGGGCAGCTCCTTCAGCGACCGGCTGCTCCACCCGCGGTGTCTGAAGGAGAGGTACCGTAGGTCCTTCCTGCCTGCTGCTGCTCAGACTCTATAATCAGTACAACTCCCGGTAATCTACACTTGACTGTCAGTGTGCAGACTATTCGCTACTATACTTCATCTGCTGCTGTGCATTATCTTCATACATATATTGTATTTATGATGTTATCTACTTGATATGTTGCTGTGAAATATTTTTCATATACATGTATATTATATATGTGCAATATTTTTATCTTATCTATTTGTTCATACTTACAACTGCACTCAGTCACTCTATTATTTATTTCTGTCTATACTGTGTATAGGACTATTTTCTATTT
>SEMN01001886.1:0-21544 GCA_005408345.1 Macquaria australasica | reverse complement strand
CTTTAAGATATGATGGTGCCTGACCATTTAGGGCTTTGAAGGTGAGGTGAAGGATTTTAAATTCTGTTCTGGATTTTACAGGGAGCCAGTGTAGAGAAGCTAATATTGGAGAAATATGATCTCTTTTCTGGTTCTTGTCAGTAAACGTGCCGCAGCATTCTGAATCAGCTGGAGAGTCTTAAGAGATTTATTGGGGCAGCCTGATAATAGAGAGTTGCAATAGTCCAGCCTAGACGTAACAAATGCATGGACTAGTTTTTCCGCATCTTTTTGAGATAGGATGTGCCTGATTTTGCAATGTTACGTAAGTGAAAAAAGGCAGTTCTTGAAGTTTGTTTTAGGTGGGAGTTAAAGGACATATCCTGATCAAAGATAACTCCAAGATTCCTTACGGTTTCGCTGGAGGCCAGGGCAATGCCATCTAGAGAAACTATATCTTTAGATAATGTGTTTCGAAGGTGTTCGGGGCCAAGTACAATAACTTCGGTTTTGTCTGAGTTTAACATCAGAAAATTACAGGTCATCCAGGTTTTTATGTCCTTAAGGCATGCTTGAAGTTTAGCTAATTGATTGGTTTCATCTGGCTTGATCGATAAATATAATTGGGTATCATCTGCATAACAATGAAAATGTATGGAGTGCTTCCTAATAATATTACCTAAAGGAAGCATATACAAGGTAAATAGAATTGGTCCAAGCACAGAACCTTGTGGAACTCCGTGACTGACTTTGGCGTGCATAGAGGATTCATCATTAACGTGTACAAACTGATATCGATCTGATAAATAGGATTTAAACCAGCTTAGTGCGGTACCTTTAATGCCAATTAAATGTTCTAGTCTCTGTAATAGAATGTAAGTGGTCAATGGTATCCGAGATGCAGCACTAAGATCTAGTAAGACAAGTACAGAGACAAGTCCTTTGTCTGATGCAATTAGAAGGTCATTTGTAACTTTCACCAGTGCTGTCTCTGTGCTATGATGCACTCTAAATCCTGACTGAAAATCTCAAACAGCTTGTTGTTGTGTAGAAAGTCCCACAACTGATTGGCGACTGCTTTCTCAAGGACCTTAGAGAGAAAAGGAGGGTTAGATATAGGTCTATAATTTGACAAAATCCCTGGATCAAGAGTGGGCTTTTTAAGAAGAGGCTTAATTACAGCTACTTTAAAGGACTGTGGCACATAGCTTTTAAATAAGGACAGATTGATCATATCTAGTACATAAAGTGCTAACTAAAGGGTAAAATTTCTTTAAGCAGCCTAGTTGGGACGGGGTCTAAGAGACACGTTGATGGCTTAGATGAGGAAATCATGGAAGTTAGTTGATTACGGTTGATGGGAGAAAAGCAGTCTAAATGTACAGGTTTTACAGTTGTTTCTAAGGAGAACAGGAGTATTTTCGCATTGTTATATTGGTACATTTAGTTAAGTTAGTAAAGTTTAGTAGTAAAGAATCTAGAGTACTTCTCACACCATTAGTACTTTTACTTATGTAAAACGTTTCTTGGAGGACTTTTATTTTATCAGTATAGTATTTTTACAGTGCATGTTATTACTAATTTGACCTGAAGAAGCACTTCTCCTACCACAGTTAATAAGTTATGTTGTTGTAGGTCCTATGACATCTTTGTTTGGGTGGATTCAAGATATATGAGCTGTGTTTGTGACTCCAATAGCTATTTGTTGTAATTTCTTCTTTCTTTGGATGTATTGATAAAGGGGCATTTATAGTTGTGTGTGAAGGGGTTAGGAGGTAGCTATGGAGTCTACACACAAACAGTGATACAGAGATACCTCACTGAGACAGGAACAAGTGTGCTGCTTGTGTTTTCATTTCTGATGGCAGTCAAGATTGTTGAGAGTGAAGACAACATGAAGCAGGTTGAAAAAATACTTTTCAGTAACAATTGCACAGCAGTAGTTTTCTATACATTAGTGAGACAAGGCAAACCTTCCCATCGCTGCTCTGTATCACAAAGTGAATGCTGGAATGTAAAGAGTTACTGTGGTGAATATAAAAGCCTGATATGGCCAGTATTGCTGTGGTGATAGTGAGGGGTGAAATCTGACCCATTAAACTATAAATCCAAATGTTTGCCAAAGATATCAACATTGGGACTCCCATTAACCCCTAGAAATCCAGTATAGCTATAACCCATTCCTGGGTACTATACAGCCTTGTGGCTTCTGCAGGGAAACCGTTTCACTATCATATACATAAAACTGCTCGATTTCAGTAACCGCTTTGACTTCGTCCCTACTGTTTCTCAACTTTTGTGAAGCTGAACACTGTTACATGGAGCAACTACTTCAAGCTCAACACGGCGGCTTAGAGGAACTCTCTTTCTGTCTCGCAGAATTAAAAACTTAATTTTAGTAAGGGGAATAGGTGAAACAAAATATTTGACTAAGTTATCACAACTGTAGTATCTAATAACAGAATAAAAGCATTCTCTCTAAACTTAAGACAATTGGTTATAACTTGATTCATTTCTATTTTAACCCATTTTGTGCAGATGGGTTACATAACATACAGCATACAGGTTAATGAGCGGAGTGACAACCTAAATAGTAACAGGAGAGATCAATATGGCAGACTGCTCAGAGTAACTGCATACAGTATTTGCTAGATATACATTTTCATTCAATTCAATTCAGTTTTATTTATATAGCGCCATATCATAACAAAGTTATCTCAGGGCACTTTTTCGAATAGAGCAGGTCTAGACCGACTCTTTATATTTACAGAGACCCAACAGTTCCCACCATGAGCAAGCACTATGCGACAGTGGCAAGGAAAAACTCCCTTTTAACAGGTAGAAACCTCGAGCAGAACCAGGCTCAAGGTGGGCGGTCATCTGCCTCGACCGGTTGGGTTGAAGGGGAAGGGGGGAGCGGGAGAGAGAGAGCAGGAGGAAAGAGAACATACAGCAGCTCAATACAGCATAGATATGGTAATGGCATTGATGTTAACACCAACAGAAACAACACTAAGAGTAACATTATAATAGCAATACTAATAACAGCAACAACAGCAATAGCATCAGCGGGTGCAGAGCAGGAACACGGGGGCAGCAGGTGGCAGCAACCACAGACCCAGACTTCCACAGCTCCAGAGGCAGAAACACCTGCAGAAAGCAACAGAAGGGGAGGGAGAGAGAGAGAGGAGAGAAAGCACACAACTACGGGAAGAAGTTGAATTAATAACAAGCATTGATGGGATATGAGGGCGTATTTTCATGGTCTACTGTTTCTATTGCAGTTAGTAAGGAATCAATGAAGTCCATAGTTTTGTACCAGCGGCAAGTGTTACAAGGCTTGCACTAACGAGTGTCAATCAAACTTTCAAACTTTTGGAAAGTCTTTTTCAAGGATTTAATGTAGATGTAATATTTCGTCTTTCTGAGGTGCTCCTGGAGCTGTTTCTCCACCACTGATGATGAGGTTTTTTTTTTCAGCTGTAAGTAGCTCTACTTCCTTTGTGCAATGCTTTGTGGGACAATAGTGTCCAGTGACAGCACACAAAAGCAGTTTGTGACTCTGGGATGCCACTGACAAACTTCACAAAGAGAAAGTAAAATGTCTTTCTTAATATTGAATACTTTTTTGTTTTCCAAGATCTTTCTGAGGCTGTGTCACCATGCTCTACCATTCTTTTATTTGTTTTGTAGCTGTGAGGAGGCATGTCCATTTCATTTGTGCATTTCATTGTGGAATAATAGTGTACACTCAAATTAATCTGCAGAATAAAATTGTACTCAAACTGTCTTATTTGAGTAGAGCTTTTTTAGTCCCCTTTCCACACACCACATACTCAGGTACTGCTTAGTATATAGCCTACTATGGATTTGGGACATGCCATTTGTGCACACTGACATTTTAGCCATGCTAGCAGCATACTTAAAGACATGATGGCAGTGGTCCACTGAAATGGGTCCAGACTGAAAATTCTCAACATCTACTGGATGGATTGGCACACAGTTTTCTACAGACATTTATGTTCACCAGAGGATGAATCCTACTGACTTTGGTGATCCTGACTGTCTATCTTCTGCCACCATGAGGTTTACATTTTTGGCTTAAAGTGCAATGTTTTGACAACTATTAAGGTTGTTGTGTCATTGGGTGTCTCTTACTTAGTAGGATTGTGGCTTACAGGAAATCTTATCATTTGACCTTTAACCACACAGCTGATAAGAAGAACTTGCTGTATATTGGTACAGTTTAATAATAGTGGAACGTGAATCCCCTAATACCACAAATGTGAATAAATGTCATTTTCCGACATACATACAAGAATAGACTAGAAGAAATAATCTGTATTCAGATGGACAGCATAATGTAATACAGTCTGTCAGCATATGTTTACGTGGTATTTTTAAGTTAACTGTTGTGCACCTGGGAATATACTATAAATACATTTCAGAAAAAGAAATTTGGTACAGACATTCATGTTCCCCACAAGATGACTTTCTGACTTTTCACCTAGCACCATCTTCAGGTCAACATTTTAATTTGTCCACCTCTTTGGAAACCTACAAAACTAATGACAATCCTATCAGCCTCAGCTGTACTTTGTGTTTGGTTGTAAATAGCAAATGCATGCTAACATAAACATATGCTAACCAGCATATTAGCATTGTCATTGTGAGCATGAGAGCTACTTTTTAAGTTTTTCCATGTTGTATAACTAAGAACCATGTGAGTAAAGTAAGAGATTTTTGTTTTCTTCTTCTCCTCTCCTCTTATATAAATTTAATATATTTCCACACTGCCAGCTGTGGTCAGCTCTTTTCCACTTAACTCTTTTACTGTCACAGCAGAAAATAATGAAAGTCTGGTGAGGCCTGAACAGACTCTATACAGGAGGCTCTCTTTAAGACATCTCTTTAAGTTTGCAGAGAACCTGCTGCCGATGTTAGTCTTTGTACCTCAGATAGTCTGTATCTGTGCTGTTATTGTGCTTGTTTCTCTTCAGGCACAACATTGTGTGCAGGCACTTGGTTTGTGTTCCATGTCTTTCAGTTAGACAGCTTTGCTGGTGACAGAGGAGGTATCGAACGAGAAAAACTTGAATCAAAGTTTAGTGAGTAGAAGGTTGCTGCGTTGGTGTATTTTCCAGGGTAATATAAATAAAGAACAGGTTGTATGGAGATGGAGAAAGTGGCAAGTCCAGAGCGGCTGTTTATTTTCTGGGGGTAAGGCTTGTCAGAGCGAAGAGCACAGAGAACACAACCAGAAACTCACTGTGTCTCTCTAAATGTCATTTTCTCAAACTGTGTGTGTGTGTGTGTGTGTGGCAAGGATAAAGAGAGACAGTGACAATACCCTGCTGTTTCATTATCCGATGAGACAGAACTAAGAGAATAGTGTATCAGCAGCAGGCTGATAGATGCCACCTGCTGTGTGATCAGACTGGGTGACTGACACTCACAGATGATTCAGTAGTCTGCTCTGATGGAATAAGGAGAGTGCTGCTGAGAGCACTGGGACTGTCACTACTGTCCTCATACACTTCCATAGTCTCTTCAAGAATGCATGGACTTTCTGACATATGAATACTTCTAAGGGCTTCTGTATGTAGGCTAAATATGTTTAATAGATGGTACTGGTTTCAGTGCCCCATAATGGTTTGATTGGTGTTTCAGAGGCTGTTCCACCCTGACAAGAACGGCACTCTGGAGGAGTTTAATTCAAAGCCATGAGCGGCCTTAGTGTAACTTCATTTGGTAGTGGCTATCAAAAACCTACTTTAAATGATCTCAGAACCACAGTCATTATAAACAAGCCTACTGTAGAGAATCTCTTGCATTCTTTCTGTAAATGTGCAAGAAAAAATGTCCAGTTGCTTACACTGCATCATTTTTGCATTCTTACAATCCTATATAAAAATTATAACATACTAGTGTTATTGACGCCACAGGTGAATTCATGGCCAACATTTTTTTGGCTTTTTTCTTTTTCCCAGCGAGTCCATCCAACCAGTCAGACTTGCAGGCATGATTTTACTGACTGATGCTTGTGAACTTGTTAGTTCTGATTCAGTAAGCACAAACATATTAAACAAACATATAACAGTCCAATCAGTCTGTTGGTGACTAGTATAATAAACTCTTCACTGAATCGTACTTGATTTGTCTGAGCTTCATATTACCAGTACATACACTGGACTTTTAAGGAAGCTTTAGAACTAGGTTCAGGAACAAAGACCATGTCTCGAACACATCTCATTACAGCACAAAAGTTTTTAAGCACACCTTATGGTGAGGGAAGGAGATGTTTTGACTTGTCAGAGAAGGAGAACCACAGGAGTAAAGAATAAGCATTATGGCTCTGTTCCACTAAAGTGTATCAGTAAGCCATGTCAGAGAGCCAGGGCCCTGGAATTGGGACAACAAAATGGAATGCAGCTGGTATTCACCTTATCACCAGTGGATTCCTGCTATAACATGTTAAACTATCTGCTGTGAAAAAGGAATAATGCAGCCATTACAGTGTGCTTACTGGCCTGAACTTCCACATGCCACACTGTGTTAATATATCTGACAAATCACAAAATCTTGATACTGCACGTATGAGAAAAATGTTTGCTGACAATGCATTGCATTTGTTTTACACCAAAATATCTGATCTACATAAATGGAGCGCTTCATTCACTTCTTTCCGGCTGAATTTCATCAGGGTTGCTCTGTATATCACCCCTGATAATTAACTGTCAGGAGCATTACGTTTCAACAGTTTGAATTGTGTGCAGCTAGGTTTGTGCATTAGCCAGATAAAACCTCCTGTGACTCTGACCTGGGTAATACTGGAACTAGCTGATACTGATACTGTTATCAGCTTGTCACATGAAGTCAAGAAAAAGGAATTACCATGATCGTATAATTCCAAGATTTAAGGATTAACAACACGTTAATGTAGCTCTATTCTAGGAAATTGGAACAATGTCTGTATATATTCCCAAATGAAAAAACTTTACTTGCTAAAAATAAACTAATTTCAGGCCTATAAAATAACCTCTACTGTCCTCTGCTATGTGGTAAAAAGTATTATTGTATGTAGTTTTGATTGTTTGAAAGTAAAATAGCATGAAACTCATACAGATGTCACCTCACCAAAGCACCAAGCGTGTGTTCTCTGTGAAACTGCTGTTCAGGAAACACTTTGGATTTTGCTCTTAAAGATGTGTGTAACATTCTAATAAGAGAATTTTACTTTTTCACTCAGATCATCTGAAGAAGGTGTGTCTGAGCTGATCAACAGGAAGATCAGCCAGCTGATTCCCTGTTATTACCTGTGAGCCCGAGTGGCAGGAGCTGATCACGTGGAAGCTGAGATGCACTGAGATGACACAGTGTAGAGTAAATTGTCTTGTCTTGGCTGTGGAAACTAACTCACAGCATTTTTTACATGCGTCCCTGAAATTGAATTCTAACAGTTATGTCTTGCTGCCTTTTGGGATCAACAAATTGACTACTTATGGTGCATGTCAATACTCCCAGTTAGAGTGCTGTCACACTCGTGGCTGTTGCAGCATTACTTTGTGGATTAGTCTGATGGATCTTCAGGTTTTGAATTCTGTAAATGTTGTACTCTGGCTGTGTACATGAATTACTTTATGTTTCTGACATCTGAAAGCATATGGTTAACTGCTAACTTTACTGCAGTCAGGAAACCTGTGTTGTTGGACTGGCAGCAGCGTGAGGCTGAGGTGGGCCCAGTAAACACTTGCTAAGTGTTTCACTTGTAGAAGTTTGCTACCATAGTGCCTGTATAGAGAGCTATATTAAAACCTCACTGACCCCATGGCAACCTGCAAATTGTCACTGACTGAATCAGTAGCTTTTAGCAGTATAGCTCCTCTCTGGTGACTGAGAGAGTCACTGTGGTCAGCTCAGTGTGATTCACAGTACCTTACTTGCTTGTTAAAAGACACATAAACTCTGTACTCTGAACTCTGAACTATTAACCTCAACAACAGAGCTTGTACAAACCTAGTTTACAGCAGTGGTTCCCGTTGTTGAAATTGAATAGACCATTTTATTACAGCAGACATTCGGACATGTCAAACACAGGTGTTCTTGATAATATCACTGAATGCTGCAGTGCAGTAACTTGTGTAACAAGTCAAAATATCCTCGTACATAACTGTGAAGAAGGTTTATGAATGTGATAATGTGAAACAATAAAAAAGAAGAGTGCGCTGATGCTGTGGGCAAATCAAGGTTTAGGTTAGTGAGATTGATGACTGACAGTAAAACAACATTTAAAGAAGTTGCTCCCAGACGTTTATGAACCACAGCAGCCCTCCATCAAACAGTTTCGCAATAGACTGTTTATCTGTTCTAACAATTCGATTAAATGACCTTCTAAAGAACTGAATAAATAATGATGTGAAAATTTGATCATCACATAAACCACATCACCAGGACTGCCTTCTTTCACCTCAAGAACATTGCCTGTCTCCGCCCCTCACTCTGCTTCTCTGCGGCCGAAACCCTCATCCACGCATTTGTCACATCCAGACTAGACTACTGTAACAGCATCCTCTACGGCTCATCATCCCAAGTCCTCAATAAACTTCAATTAGAATACATCAGGACACTTCTTATCCCTCTTCCTGTGACAGCGGAGTTTTTCTGACCCATGAGCAACAAGTCTCGGATATTTTAGTCACACGCTCAAAATAAGGGTGTGATCCAGAGTGAAATCCACCATCACAGGAGTACAACCTGGAAAACCTCCCCTCCTTGTTTTGCGGGGAGCGAGTAAAAGCCAAGTTGTACCTATCTCCCTTACCAAGACCCAAGAGAAAACCTCCTAGTCAGTAGAGGGAAAACCCTTAGGCCTTAGCGTACAATCTTTCACAAACATTCAGTGTATTAGTAATTATTAGCATGTATTTGCAGCAATTTGTCTTGAACACTGTCACAGTCACGTACCATTGTACAGGTCATCCATTGTGACCTGGAGCTTCAAACCCTGTATTATATAATCTGTGATCCATCTGTATGATGATTTGACATAATCTTAAAATGTGCTACTTAAAACAATGTTAGTGGTTTCATAAGAAAAATATCCACTGTCTAAAGATACACAGCTTAGGTGTTAAGAAACCTCTTCAGATTATTGAAAATCTGGCATCAGGATGTTAAGAAATCCTGGCTTGTGATGAATATCAAAATTATGGGTGCGAAGAAACCCCTGCAGGTGTTATAAAGGAACCTGGCATCAAACCACACATTAAACTCTCTTCAGGTGTTGAAGAATAATCTGGCAGTAAAAATGATCACAGTAAAAGTTCATATGGTTGCTTTTGTTGTCTTCAGCCCAGGCACTTTGCGTGTCGTTGAGAGCCACTAACACGAGAGGTTACCAGAACCTCGATGTTCGTGTTAGCATGGAATCCATCGTGATGATTAAGAAGCGTGTAGGGCGTCCCATACAGATAGCTAGAGGAGACTTTTCTCCAACCGTCTGAGCTTTCAAAAAATAATGCCTGTTTTAACAAGACATTCAAAAACTGGTTTAATGCCAATACATACAACTCAAAATGAACCTTTCCTTCAGACAACTGCTCTTCAAAACTCTCATCTCTCCCTTCAGATATGTGTGTTGTGCAGCGCAGGTCTTGTGGTTTGCAGTCTGTGTGTGTGTGTGTGTGTGTGTGTGCGCGCGCGTGTGTGTGTGTGATGTTCATGTGCTTCCTGCACTAACTGGTTATTTATAGAACCTGTTGCTGCATCAGGCTGGCACCACTCATAGGCATAAAGCAACATATCTGGACGATATTATATTTAACCATTAGTTCTGTTCTGAGGTCAAAACTATGCCTGATCTACACAGCAGATCCCCTTTGAGCAGATTAATGGGGCAGAATGGTGACAGCAACAATGAATGTTTACTTTTAGTTCATCATGGCAGGACAATGGGGTATTATATTTTTCTAAGACTGATGTTCTTGAGGCACATGTTCTCATATATTTACCACTTAATTTGGGTTTTATTTCAAATTCTTTTCCCATAATTACTGACTCTGTAGCCCCAGAGTCAACTAAAAACGTGACTGCTTGCCCTGAGATCTGTAGTATTAACTCTAACCTGATTTTATATGCTTTGTGACCCAATTTAGCACATTCCCTCCTTTTGACCTTCCTAATTCTGTTTAACCTCAGTGTGCGCAATCGCCTGTTTACTAAAGTGTATGTGTAGACATATTCATGAAGGCCTCTGATATGTATTTAACATATTACCGACAGGTGGTGTGGATTGTTGTTCAGGTTTCTTTTCTAAATATGTGCTTGCCTTCTTCAAAAGTGTGTGTTGGGTGTTATCACCTTCCTGATGTGTAGGATGTTCCTCACTGTGCGTCAGTGAACCAGTTGATGCCAACCCCTCCCTCTCCTCAGGCTCCACCTGGCATCAGTCTGCTTGATTTCTGTCCTTCCTCTCAGGACTAGCTTTGGCCCAATGTCCATGTTTGTCGCACACAAAGCCTGCGTTGGAGCGCTCATGTCCTCCTCTTCTTCCACGCCCCTGATGCCTCTGTTGCGTGCACGTCCTCTGGTGTGACTTTGGAACATTATCATCACAGCCATTTGTAGATCTTTCTCTCCTTTTTTGTGTTTCTTCTTCTTGGTCTCTCTGACGATTTTCTCAGTATGCACTGCATATGGTATACATGTGTATCATGTCCAGACGTACAAAAAAGCCAAGGGGACCCCCGCCCCCAAACCCAACAGGAAGTCAGTTATTTTTAATTAACTGTTCATTTTTGGCGATTTCCTGCCTTCGTACTTTCGCGAACTTCTCCTACAGATTTCATCAGATCGCCTTCAAACTTGGACCACGCCTTCCTAACAAGATGGCCGTCAAACGATACTCGTGGATTTTTTCTTCGTTACACGGTGTGCCCGTGAGGTGGCGTGAACGCCGCCAAACAGGAAGTGCTGTATAACTGGACTGTACTTTGTCCTACAGGCCCCAAACTTGCCATGTTTCATGACCCCCCCGCCCTGAAGGTGTCTATATGTACATTTTCACATGGGGGGGGGCAAATGGCTCAGTTACACCCCCTAAAAGTGGCAAATAAATTGGCCCCCGCGCCAGGTTTCACCTACATGCACCAAAATTTGTATACATGTATATCATGCCCTCACACACTAAAAACTCCATAGGACCCCCCCCCTTAACCAAACAGGAAGTCAGATATTCTCTATTTTTTTCATGATTTTATGGTTTTTAAACCCTCTATACTTTGTCGAACTTGTCCTACAGATTTTATCAGATCGCCTTCAAACTTGGACCATGCCTTCTTAACAAGATGGCCGTCAAACGATACTCGTGGATTTTTTCTTCGTTACACGGTGTGCCCGTGAGGTGGCGTGAACGCTGCCAAACAGGAAGTGCTGTATAACTGGACTGTACTTTGTCCTACAGGCCCCAAACTTGCCATGTTTCATGACCCCCCCGCCCTGAAGGTGTCTATATGATAATTTTACGCCACAGTCATAGCGCCACCTAGTGACGGCAGGAAATGACACGTTTTACATTCTAACATGCAGCAGCTTCTCTCTGCTCTGCCTGTCTGTCTGTTGTATCTCACATCTTGTCTACACACACGCACACACGCACACACACAGACGCACACACTGTCCCGTGATTTCCTTCGCCGCTAAACAGGAAGTGGTTTATAACTGGACTGTGCTTTGTCCTACAGGCCCCAAACTTACCACATGTCATGACCCCCCCGCCCTGAACACGTCTGTATGATGATTTTACGCCACAGTCACAGCGCCACCTAGTGACGGCAGGAAATTACACGTTTTACATTCTAACATGCAGCAGCTTCTCTCTGCTCTCCTCTACCTGTCTGTCTGTTGTAGCTGGCATCTACACACACGCACACACAGACAATCACGCTGTGCTACGTTTTCCTTCGCCGCCAGACAGGAAGTGGTTTATAACTCCACTGTACATTGTCCTACAGGCCCCAAACTTCCCATGTTTCATCACCCTCCCGCCCTGAAGGCGTCTATGTGTAAATGTCCGGCCACGGTCGTAGCGCCACCTAGTGACGGCATGAAATGACGCGTTTTATGGTCTGACGCGTCGTGAAGCGGCGGACGCTGCGCTCCCCGATGCGCGCAGGTGTGCGAGGGCCCGTTCATCGCTGCTTGCAGCTTTAATTATTATTATTATTATTATTATTATTATTATCATTATTATCATTATCATTATTATTATTATTTTTCCTTTTTTCGTTTATTCTGTCATAATCAGTTTGAGGTTGGGACTCACTCAACATTGTGTGTGCAGCAGGCTGGTTCATCACTGGAGTCTGTCCCCCCACCTCCAGCCCTCAGTCTGACACAGGATGAACTAGAGCATACAGAGGAGGAGCGGCGGAATCCAGATCCGAATCCAATCAAAACGCATTCTGTGATTTTGCGTACCTCGGTCAAAAAATATAATGTGTTAGTTTGTGTTTTTTGTGTATTTTTCTGCACAACAATTTGTTTCCCATTTTCTTTCTCCTTAGAAAACACTGAAATCACTCAGTCTTTGATTAAAACACTAACATTGCTACAAACTGATCAATTGTGAATCACTGTATAACTCATTCCATGCTTTACTGGTGAGTTCTTAGCATGAGAAAGAAATTATTTACATATGTACAGGGTGTTTCCTCAGCCGAGCCACTCAGGGCTCCTTTATAGCCTTGGTTTTGAGCAAGCTCTTTCCGTTCGGTGATATTTTCTCACATCAGTGTCAATTGTTCTACTGTTGACAGTTACTAATTTAATTTTTTGAATTTATGATTTCAAGCTATCACTGGTGTTTTCAGTGATTTTTCTACAAGCCAATTAATCAGCTGATTTAATGCATGCACTCATTCACTGTCACTCCATTCTCTGATTACACACTTCTCTCATACACACACTCCTTTCATTCACACACTGCTCTTATAGACGACGTCGCATTCACACCCCCCTAGCCGGCCATCACTGACCTCAGTGACTTTTACTTATAGCCTGTCCGAGCAGTCCTCCTACCTAGGAGCGGTAACCACAGTGCTATTACTTTTACTTTTTCTCTTGCTGCCCGTACAGACCTCCTAACCTTAGGAGCGGTAGCCACAGCTTTAATCTTTTAACAACCTGCCCGTGCAGACCTCCTATCTAGGAGCGGTAGCCACAGGTGTGTTTTCCCATCATCTGACCGTTCAGACCCTCAGACGTCTCAGAGGCGGTATCCTCAGATGTGGTTTTCTTATGCTTGCCCGTTCAGACCTGCTTCAAATCATTCAATAAAGCAGCGGTATCTACAAGACTTTAACTCATACTAGGTGCCTACCCGTGCAGACCTTCTCTGATACAGAGAAGCGGTAGCCGCAGGACTTTTCTATATTATATTCTAAGTCTCAGACTATTATATTATAACATTTTCTTCATCTAACAAGCTATTTATAATAATTTTCAGTATCAGCTAGATCTCCCGATTCTGAAAATATATATATATATTTGTATTTTAGTGCACTTTTTATGCTAAGTTAACAAGCTACCAGGCCAAACTAGCCTGCTAATGCTAGGCCTTGCTGGCCTCTGTTCTCCCAATGCAAAATACAGTCAAAGTCTAGTCAGTCAAGTCAGTCAACACACACACAAATCACATCTGAACTCTTACTTTAAATCTAGGATTTTTGGAGGAGAGGCAACGTATCGTCTGTGACCTGGGCGAGGACACACCGTGCTCAAAACAACAAGTGTATGCAGATTTTTAAAGTGGCTCTGCTTACCTGTAAATCGGGGCGCCCCTGTTGTTAGAGCTGCAGTGACCTCGTCCAAGCCCCAGGCCCCACGGCCTCTCCTGGCTGGCTCGCCAATTTGATGTGGGAGAAAAATCCCAAAGATGGGCCAGATGTCCTCAGGATCTTCCCCACACTATAAGCACTTCAATACTCAAAAATAATTCAACTGAGTCAAAAGAGTTCTAATATGAATAAAGTTTACTGACAAATCAACAAGTACAGCAAACCCGAGTTAGTTCATGGAGCAACCAACAGTCAAGCATACGAGCGCACTGACAATGGACTGATTGAAGTAACTGACAATCCAATGCACACATCTTCTTTTATAGCCATTTCACCCTCCTTCTGTGGGCTCAAAGTTGTATAACCACCTGCTGACCTTGGCCTAATTTCTGTGATGTTTTCAACCTGCTCTGAGCCAGACACTACGGTTTCCTCCCTTTTTTTCCCACTGTCTTCAGAACAATACTCCTTTGTCCGACACACTCTAACCTCCCACTGCCAGCTGCTGCACTTACTTAAAAATACAAGACTTCTATGATTATGCCCACATCCAACAACACATGACTACATCATGATTATGACTGAACCTGACTGAACCTGACTTTACCTGACCATTATCAATATGATTGACTTTGATTGACTTATACATAATACTGTAATATTGATTATGACTTATTTGACCTCTCTGACCTTACCCTGCAATGATTCAATACTGATTCATCAATATTATACCACATTTGGTGAATAAAATTTCCCACACCCCCTCCTACCTCACAGACCTGCTCCACCACCACACCCCTTCCAGCAGCCTCCGCTCATCTGAAGCCAACCTCCTCTCCTTGCCTGCACGGACCAAGCACCGAACCTGGGGTGACAGAGCCTTTTCCGTCGCTGCCCCCTCCCTCTGGAACTCACTCCCCAAACCCATCAGAGACTGTACTGATCTCCCCACCTTCAAATCCCTGTTAAAAACTCACCTTTTTAAACTGGCTTTTAATGTGTGATCATGTTGTGTCTAGAGCCTGATTTTATGTTGTGTCTTAGTGTTTAATGTTGTTTTATTGTGTCTTAGTGTTTAATGTAGTTTTTAGAGCTTGACTTTATATTGACATTTTTTTTATCTTGTACAGCGTCTTTGAGCACTTGTAAAAGTGCTTGATAAATAAAATGTATTATTATTATTATTATTATTATTAAGAGAAATAATATGGACCTATTCTCAGTTAGTCAGAATGAAAGAAGTTAGTATTTTGGGTTACTGTGTGTTCCCACCAAAAGCGAATATTCGCCTCGCTTTACTCGCTCGAGTTTGACCACTGGATCATTTCTTTTTATTCGCGTTACTCGCACGAGTAACACAAATAAAAACAAACCCATTATTAACCGTTTTGCCCTTCTCTTCCGGAAAAAAATAACGGAGTGTCAACAACGTTTATTTCTTTTCGTTACCATGGCTGAAATAACTAATATTGCTGCATTGTACCTGTTGTGGAAGTCTCAAATACGTCAGAAAACTAAACGCCGTAGTGTTTAAGTTCATAACATCATCCGGACACACAGCTCGGTGAATTTCACTGCCTTCTCCAGGAACTGCGTCTGGGTGGCAGCTGCTTCCAGCACTACTTGAGACTGACCAGAGCCCAGTTTGATGACCTGTAAGCTAGGATCAGTGCCAGGATTTCTTGGATGGACACCAAGTACTGGCATTCCGTCTCAGCTGCGGAGCGTCTGTCCATCTGTCTCTGGTGAGTTTCATAATTGGTGTGTCAAAATCAATAAATATGGCTTACTACGGCGGTATGAACCCAAAATAAACAGATTTTGCTGTGATTTAATTGCAATAAATGTATCAAAAGGATGCCGAAATAACTACATCATGATGCCAAATTGTAAAAAAATTTGCTTTTGGAGGGAACACACCATTAGGCTGCTGTGTGGACTTGTATTTATTTATTTCCTTTTCAAGGACAAAAAAGGAATAAATAAAAGGTTGCAGGAATTTGATGATACATGTGTGCCTGCTGTCGCTCAGGAGGATCGGGGAGAGGTCTGACTCTTTTTTTTTCATGTATACCAAAGATGAGAACGCCCACTCACACTGTCAGGAACAACAATAGCACACTGATAGTGCAGTTGCACACTGATGGCCATCTGTGTCTCTCAGCAGCCAAAACATGTCTGTGAAGCGAGAAGCTAACTGGTGATCTGAGTTGTGGTGTTGGTTTGGTTCACTGAATGTATCAGGAGCCCTTTAAACTCTCCAACAACCATGGAATATTAGGAGCAGGAAAGCGTGTTCCGTTACTATGACAGCTGGCAACCATGAGCTGTCATTGGCTGGAGGGTTTTTAATGTTGTGATTCTTTAATATGTTTATTGCTTAGTTCCTACATTCTGATATATCTGAAATCATAAAAGAAAAATGTAGTTAATGTGAACGCCACCTATTTTTTAATGTTATTAAAAATGTAAAAATCACTTGAAATTTTTCATCTTCCAAAGGCAGAAAAAGTTTTGGAACCAGTGTACTGCAGCAGGTAAACTCCGCCTAAAACCACAAATAGTTGTTTTGAGATTTCTCCATGAGTATGAATTAAACAAATGATATATAATGTGATAATCAGTGAGGGTTAGAGGAGCTGGTGAGCAGAGCCAGGCTAACCATTCCCCCCTGCTTCCAGTCTATATGCTAAGCTAGGCTAACCATGTCCTGACTCCAGCTCTGCACTTTACACACAGACATGAGATTGATATCCATCTTCACATCTCACTTTCAGAAAGAAGCCAAGCGTGTTTCCTCCAAATGTTCAAATATTCCTTAAAAGCTTCACGTCTTAAAGATAATTTGGTAAGTCAGTGTATTAATGACATCTGTTAATGATCATGGGGGGGCAGTCCGTTTGGACTCAATTTTGACCCAAACTTGGTCTAGATTCAATCTTGAAAATGCTTTCACTTGGACTTGTCTCAGGCTCGACTTAAGGGGCCTTGTCTACAGCCCTGCTCTATCCATCTCATGATATATCAACATAAGCTTAGGTTTATTCTGACTGCAGCTTTTAGTATCTGAGTTCACTCATCTCCTCATTTGTGACTCATGAGCTCTGTATTAACAACAGAAAGCTACATGGAGTCCTTCCTAAGGCCACATGCATATGTGATATAACATCAGATCTTACTGTGACACATACATGCAACTTGTATTAGAATGCTTGGATGTGACAGCACGTAAATCTTGTGTCATTCACCTGGGATGAATTTCAAGATGTCTGCTTAGCAGAACCAGCTTCACATGATTGACAGCGAGACACAACAGTGGAGATAAATGGATGACGTGAATCTTGAAGGGTTATACTGTCAACATAGAGCTGGATGTATCATTGATGTTATTGTAGATTTTCAGCATTGCTGTCACTATATCTTCTTTGTTGTATATGGGCTTCCTTCAGCTGATGTTCACAGTGATCCTAAAACTCAGACCTGGTCTCTGTGTTTCCTCCTCTGCTGTGAAGCTTCAGCAGCCTCTCCTCTATGGGTCTGACATCTCAACTATATCCCAGCCATAATGCAATCAGCCCAGCTGTAATGGGCAATATTACCTTGCATAACTCACTCATAATTCATTTGCAGAATTAATTGCTGCATTAGACGCTGGGTGTCCCCAGTGGCAAGTGAGCTCCACCGATAAGAGATTTCATTAAGTTCACATGTTTACAACACATTCCATCAGCAGCAGTGCTGTTGTTCAGCATTAAGAGAGACGCGGCCTGCCATTGTCACAGCACAGGGTCCCAGGGTAGAGGGCAGAGCAATCAAGACCAGCCCAAGTCCAGTCCAAACTGTCAGGTCCCATCAAGCTTGAGACAAGACCAGGTCCAAAGGGGGTCAAAACAAGAGCAGACCAAATACTTGGTCTTGGACCTTAATCACATTCTGTGGTATTGCCCACCTCTAAACTGTGTCTACTGTCCACTGTGCTCTGCTGCCGTTCACATCTCTACTGTAGATTGGAAACAGAGGGAGCGTTTGTGGTGTAGAGAACCTCTAGAACACACCACAGACATTAAACACCAAACATGTTTGCTTGCTTAAGCTTAATGCAAACACTCACACACATGGTTACACAGACTCCATAGCTGTGATCTGCCAAAAACAGAGAGCCTGCTTCCCAGGTACAAGCAGAGTACTTCTCCGTCTTCAATTCAATTCAATTCAGTTTTATTTATATAGCGCCATATCATAACAAAGTTATCTCAGGGCACTTTTCGAATAGAGCTAGACCGACTCTTTGTATTTACAGAGACCCAACAGTTCCCACCATGAGCAAGCACTATGCGACAGTGGCAAGGAAAAACTCCCTTTTAACAGGTAGAAACCTTGAGCAGAACCAGGCTCAAGGTGGGCGGTCATCTGCCTCGACCGGTTGGGTTGAAGGGGGAAGGGGGGAGCGGGAGAGAGAGAGCAGGAGGAAAGAGAACATACAGCAGCTCAATACAGCATAGATATGGTAATAGCATTGATGTTAACACCAACAGAAACAACACTAAGAGCAACATTATAAGAGCAATACTAATAACAGCAACAACAGCAATAGCATCAGCGGGTGCAGAGCAGGAGCACGGGGGCAGCAGGCGGCAGCAACCACAGACCCAGACCTCCACAGCTCCAGAGGCAGAAACACCTGCAGAAAGCAACAGAAGGGGAGGGAGAGAGAGAGGAGAGAAAGCACACAACTACGGGAAGAAGTTGAATTAATAACAAACATTGATGGGATATGAGGGCGTACAGATGGAGAGGAAGAGGAGGAGAAAGGAGCTCAGTGCATCATAGGAAGTCCCCCGGCAGTCTAGGCCTATAGCAGCATAACTAAAGGGGGGCTCAGGGGTCACCTGAGTCAGCCCTACTATAAGCTTTATCAAAGAGGAAAGTCTTAAGCCTACTCTTAAATGTGAGGAGGTTGTCCGCCTCCCGTACACAAACTGGGATCTGGTTCCACAGGAGAGGAGCTTGATAGCTGAAGGCTCTGGCTCCCATTCTACTTTTAGAGACTCTAGGAACCACAAGGAACCCTGCATTCTGGGAGCGCAGTGCTCTAGTGGGGTAATAGGGTACTATGAGCTCTTTAAGATATGATGGTGCCTGACCATTTAGGGCTTTGAAGGTGAGGAGAAGGATTTTAAATTCTATTCTGGATTTTACAGGGAGCCAGTGTAGAGAAGCCAATATTGGAGAAATATGATCTCTTTTTCTGGTTCTTGTCAGTAAACGTGCATAGCATTCTGAATCAGCTGGAGAGTCTTAAAGAGTTTATTGGGGCAGCCTGATAATAGAGAGTTGCAATAGTCCAGCCTAGGGTAACAAATGCATGGACTAGTTTTCTGCATCTTTTTGAGATAGGATGTGTCTGATTTTTGCAATGTTACGTAAATGAAAAAAAGGCAGTTCTTGAAGTTTGTTTTATTTGGGAGTTAAAGGACATATCCTGATCAAAGATAACTCCAAGATTCCTTACGGTTTCGCTGGAGGCCAGGGCAATGCCATCTAGAAAAACTATATCTTTAGATAATGTGTTTCGAAGGTGTTCGGGGCCAAGTACAATAACTTCGGTTTTACCTGAGTTTAACATCAGAAAATTGCAGGTCATCCAGGTTCTTAAAGCATGCTTGAAGTTTAGCTAATTGATTGGTTTCATCTGGCTTGATCGATAAATATAATTGGGTATCATCTGCATAACAATGAAAATTTATGGAGTGCTTCCTAATAATATTGCCTAAAGGAAGCATATACAAGGTAAATAGAATTGGTCCAAGCACAGAACCTTGTGGAACTCCGTGACTAACTTTGGTGTGCATAGAGGATTCATCATTAACGTGTACAAACTGATATCTATCTGATAAATAGGATTTAAACCAGCTTAGTGCAGTACCTTTAATGCCAATAAAATGTTCTAGTCTCTGTAATAGAATGTGATGGTCAATGGTATCGAATGCAGCACTAAGATCTAGTAAGACAAGTACAGACAAGTCCTTTGTCTGATGCAATTAGAAGGTCATTTGTAACTTTCACCAGTGCTGTCTCTGTGCTATGATGCACTCTAAATCCTGACTGAAAATCCTCAAACAGCTTATTGTTGTGTAGAAAGTCACACAACTGATTGGTGACTGCTTTCTCAAGGATCTTAGAGAGAAAAGGAGGGTTAGATATAGGTCTATAATTTGACAAAACCCCTGGATCAAGAGTGGGCTTTTAAAGAAGAGGTTTAATTACAGCTACTTTAAAAGGACTGTGGCACATAGCCTTTTAATAAGGACAGATTGATCATATCTAGTAAATAAGTGCTAACTAAGGGTAAAATTTCTTTAAGCAGCCTAGTTGGGACGGGGTCTAAGAGACACGTTGATGGAGTAGATCAGGAAATCATGGAAGTTAGTTGATTACGGTGGATGGGAGAAAAGCAGTCTAAATGTACAGGTTTTACAGTTGTTTCTAAGGTTCCTGTGTTTGAAGACAAGTCAGTACCAACTGAGGGCAGGAGGTGCTGAATTTTGTCTCTAATAGTTAGAATTTTATCATTAAAGAAGCTCATAAAGTCATTACTACTGAGGTCTATAGGAATACATGTCTCAACAGAGCTGTGACTCTCTGTCAGCCTGGCTACAGTGCTGAACAGAAACCTGGGGTTGTTCTTATTTTCCTCTATTAATGATGAGTAGTAAGCTGCTCTGGCATTACGGAGGGCCTTCCTATAAATTTTAAGACTAACTTGCCAGGCTAAATATGATTCTTCCAGATTGGTGGAATGCCAATTCCTTTCAAGTTTTCACGATGTTTGTTCTAATTTGCGGGTTTGCGGGTTATACCATGGAGCTAACCTCCTCTGTTTTATTATCTTCTTTTTTAGAGGGGCGATAGAGTGTTATTCGTAGTGAGCCTGCAGCACTATCAACAAGATGATCCATTTGGGAGGGACTAAAGTTAGCATAGGAGTCATCTGTTACATTGAGACATGGAACTGAATTTAATGCCGATGGAATCACTTCCTTAAATTTAGCTACAGCACTATCAGATAGACATCTAGTGTAGGAATGTTTGCCTAATGGCGTGTAGTCCAGTAATAGGAATTCAAAAGTTAATAAAAAATGGTCTGATACAAAAGAATTCTGTGTAAAGACTATTAGATGTTCAATTTCAATGCCATAAACAAGAACAAGGTCGAGGGTGTGGTCAAAACAGTGAGTGGGTTCATGTACACTCTGACAGAAGCCAACCGAATCCAGCAATGAGATAAACGCAGCACTAAGGCTATCATTTTCTACATCCACATGAATATTAAAATCACCTACAATAATTATTTTATCTGTTTTAAGGACTAAACCTGATAAGAACTCTGAAAATTCAGATAAAAATTCAGAGTACGGTCCAGGAGCTCGGTACACTATAACAAATAGAATTGGCTGTAGTATTTTCCAGGTTGGGTGTGAAAGGCTAAGAACAAGGCTTTCGAACGAGTTATAATTTAATTTAGGTTTAGGTTTGATTAATAGGCTTGAGTCGAAGATGGCTGCAACTCCACCTTCTCGGCCTGTGCCTCGAGGAATGTGAGTATTAATGTGGCTGGGGGGAGTGGATTCATTTAGGCTAACATATTCACCTTGACACAGCCAGGTTTCAGTGAGACAAAATAAATCAATATTATGATCTGATATTAGATCGTTTACTAGAACAGCTTT